>JAIUZE010021902.1:0-13786 GCA_022085475.1 Heliosperma pusillum | reverse complement strand
CCTGAGTTGTATTAGTGTTTTATCTGGATTAGAAACATGTATCTTTTTCAATAAAAACCCTATCGATGAAATCATCGTTTTGTTTTATATTTTGTTTTTCATGTGGGTTGTACTGACAACATTGAACACCACAAAGTGAACTGAATTACATTATATTTTGTTTTGGTCCGTAATCGCCTACATGAGCTGATAACTATGGCAATTATTCTGTGAAGTCGATTGATGGTGGGTTCAACGAGCCATAAGTCAAACAGTTGACTGATCGATCACATATGCGAGTTATAATGATACCTCGCAGGACAATTTTGTGACAACGTTATGGAGTCCTAAATGTTTCAGAACATTAGGTGCCAGGTCGTGGAGAGGACGTCCATAGTGTTCCTAGAGTCGATTCTTTTGACTATCGACTGTCTCTTGAGATTAAGGCAGTTTTTGGGTGACTTTGGTTTCTTTCTCATGGTCGACCGTAACAGGAGGGCTAAGTAGATTTTTGCTGGGTCTTTCATACTGCGCTTGTATCTGCAAGATTCGAGTTGAAGAAAATATCCAACCTTTATCAAGATATGATATTTCTCAGGGCCACTCGAGGAGCTGTAACTGAAATGCATGGCCATGCTCGAATGAAGATTCGTTTATCAGTTAAGTTACTCTCTCGTCGGGGAAACCACTCTTGATACTGATCACTTGTAAACTACGACCTTTGTGAATACGGACTTTGCAAATTGGTTTACATTGAGTGGGAGAAATTTATTATGGATATGAGAATCGGTTATCGCACATACACTTATACGGACAAGTGGGAGATTGTTGGAGCCAGTGTCCTCCACAGTTAGTGCAATAACATAAGTAAATCTCTGTAGGTTCACAGGGTATACTTTGTATAATAATCAGTTGATTAACGTTTATCAATAACGGTTGGCTTGCTAGATAAGTTTGACGTTATTGTCATACAGATGGCGGTGATCAACTGGTCCCTAAAAGTCACACCTAAAGGGTGTGTTTGAGAGATGTGATTATTTGAGAAAATAATCATATTGATGCCCTATAATATGACTAAAAGTTTAGTCAGTGTATTTGACTAAAAGGTTAGTCAATGTGATGATGACAGATTATTTAATAACGATTAAATAAAGTTAGCTGGGATGAATTAATTGTAATTCGTAAATTGAATATAAAATGTTATATTTAATTGTTATATATAATGTAAGCTAATTAAACATAAACCGTTATAATTAATTAGCAAATTAATTGATGATGCATTATAATGATGTCGGTCCATGAAAACGACGATTATAATATATTACATTATATTTATAATTGATGATGCATTATAATGATGTCGGTCCATGAAAACGACGATTATAATATATTACATTATATTGGAAGCTAAAATAACCGAAACAAAAGTGTCCGGATACACTTTGTTTTTCGGTCAATGGGTAGTTATTTTTGAGGAGACAAAATCTCCTCATAAAAAGACCTAATGAGCCGTGAGACAAGCAAAAGAGGAAGAAAATTTCTAACCCTAATTGATTTCTCACTGGTGCCTCTCTATCATTCACACAAGACAAAAAGTTAACAGTAACTTTTCACAAAATACAAAACCTCCTTCTCATCAGTGAGATCGTGTAAGAGGTTCTCTTTCTAGCAAAAGAAAAGGGTATTTCCCGGAGCATCTTGGGTGCGACGATTAGGAGGATATCTACCTTGATATCTCTGTTCTTTACGCCTATTGCTAGGACCGGAGGTTGATTTCTAAATCTCTATTTTTCCTTGTTTTCGTTTATTACTCGCATAATCAATTTATTGCTTTTTCGTTATAATCCTATAATAATTGTATTGTGGGAATAGGGATTTCCCACAATGAGAGGGTCACTCTGTTGAACCGAAAATTGCTTTGAAAACGCTCTTAGGCTTGATCATTTTGGATGAAATTTGATGTTTTGGAACCCTTGTGTAATAGGTAAACTTGTTGTGGAATTAGATTTTTTATTTGCGACAACTTCTGTAGGATACGTTTTCATGGCGAAACCGGCATTATAGCGAAATGATGTCGAAATTTTGACTCAAATCCGTGACTAGCCTTTGAATAGACTTGACTTGATCCTACATTACATGTGTAGTCGGGTTTTGGAAGAAATGGTCAAAGATAACCGGGAACTTCCTTTAAAGCTCGAAACGACTTGACAAAATTGCTTGAAATTGCTTGAAAAGTGCTTGACATTGCTTGAAACCGATGGGGATTGTTTGGAACCGCTTTGGATTTGCAGGTGACATTCCTTCTACGTTAGGGAGAGCCCCTATGGACGTAGACCTTGAGCCTTCTTCTTCTCGCGTGGGAGAGGATATACCGACTAGAGTGTTTGAGGAGGCCGCAGAGGCCGAGGAGGTTCCGAGAAGGGCCAATATAGGATGAGGTGATGCCAGTTGTTGGGTGCACCTGAGTAGGCCGAGAAATGGGATGGTAAACTGAAAGTCCATAGACTTTAATTAGACTCCTCTAATTAGTTACTAAATTACTTGTTAATTTAGTATTTAATGATCTATGTAACATGCATGCAAATATAAAGACATTTATATAAAAGAAGAAATTTTCTCACATTGATATGGAAATGATATGTGCACAACAAGAACTCCTTCTTGTTGTTCTTGAGCTATTATATAGATGATCCTCCAAAAATCCCCAAATTATAAGATCTCCTTTAAATTGCACCCAAGACTAACCCAAATAAATTTAACTTATTATTAACTAGATAATAATAAACGTTACACTAATATTAAAATATACTACTACTATAGTAATACTTGGTGAATATTAATATATGAGAGTTTTAGAAATATGAGAGGATTTTAGTGAGATAAAGCAAAATAAGCAAGAATGTAGTGTTAGAGTGTAGTGGTTATTTTGCTTATTATAATTTACATGCAAAGTGGTAGAGTGTAGTGTTGAGTGAAATGATTTTAGGTTTACTATTCATGTCATAATCACATGTAACTTGTGAGCATGGACAAGAGCAACCATCATCACTTCCCACTACTACTTGACCGGCCCCTAGTGGCCTTATATGGTCCATTTTTATTTTTGATATTTGTCCCACAAATAGTTATTAATCATATGCTTAATTATCTTGTATAATTAAGTGTTAATTTGATCATATAACAATTATATGACACAAATAAATAAATAATATGTACTTAACATTTTAAGTAATATTTTACCATTATATCAATATATAATGGGTCCCACAATGCTTAGTTAATTTAATGATCCAGAAAGGCATGAGACTTTTGGAAGAAGCTTGCAGACATGTTCGAACGAAGACTTCTAGACTGACTCTCCTCTCATAGCTCCCGTGATATTTTACAACTTCTTGTAAATATAATTAACTGACCTCAAAATATATGTAAAACCTCAACTAATTTAGTAAATTAATAATTAATTACTAAACTAGATCTTAATTAATCATATTAAAATAAGATATAAATTTATTAGTCAATTATCGCAAAATTGAAAAATAAGCTTAATCGAGTTTGAGTTCCTAACTCAATTTTTAACTATTAACTCTCGTATAAATATCAAATATATGTAATGGACTAATCAACTGTATCATATACAATTAATTAGTTACTATTTGGGCTTCATGCTTTAGGTGTGACCGAAAGGGATCAGTTGATCACCGCCGTCATACGACAATAACGTCAAACTCTAGTCAGCCAACCGTTATTGATTTACGTTAATCAACTGACTAATCATATATATAGTCAATAAATATCCCAATTATATCCCTTAATGAGATTTATTATGTGGCGCACTATTGTGGAGGACACCTACTCCAACATAAACATCTCATTTAGGCGGCGGAGAGCCACTTGTCCTACCGGACGACACAGAGTATGGTAAGTTATTGTTCGACATTCTCTGTATCCGTTTACCATTTCATTTCTTTTTTATAAAATGTTAATGATAACCTTTCGAGTTGAATTGATGTAGGAGGCCGGGAACATGAGATGCTTTTCTGGTCACACGACCATGATGGAGGCCTACGAGAGGTTGACGGAGGAGAATAAGGATCTAGTCGAGGCAAGAGCCTTCGAAGACCTGGTTAGGGCATGGAAGATGATCAAGCAAGTAAGATTCGGGCTAACCTTAGCCTGATTCGGGCCTTTCTTAATCGGTATTGGGATACGACTTCGACCTTTCACATGCCTTTTGGAGAGGTCGGGGTTAAATTGGCGGACTACGGCATAATTTCTGGTCTGCCGTACGCGAGGAGTCTCTAGAGTGGACGTCGACGGCCATTAGGGTTGACTCGGAGGAGGCGAGGAGTTTTATAAGCGGGAACCTGCCGGCAGGGGCAGCTACCATTCCTGGGTTGGTTCCGAGCACTTACGTCAGAGACTACTTTGCGGGTAGGACTCCGACGAGAGTAAGGATAGCTGAGGAGATGGTACCTCCTCCTCCTTGTACAGCTGAGCAAAGGGCTCGACTTTGGTTGTGGCGGTTCTTGTCTTTGATCTACCTCGGAGACAAGGGGGAGAGGTTGTCGACGAAGCTTCTTGCTTTTCTGTCTGCGTTGAGTAACCTAGGTCGTGGGACTGGGTTACTCCTGGCTTTGCGGTCCTCACCCGCTACATGAGGGCCATAGTCAGACCAGAGCTGATGAAGAAGGGGACTTCTCCCGCTACTGTTGGTCCTGGGCTCTTATTGGAGGTATGAACCTTCCTTTTGTATGAGTTGAGTAACTTATCTTATATTTGATCGAAATATTGATATTTGATGTTAAACGATTATTGTTTTGTTTGCAGGCGTGGGTGTACTACTTTCAGGGCTTCGCGCGCAAGAGGACGGAGCCAAAGCCAAGGGCGTACCATGTTGTGGGGGATTGGGTGATGTGTTGTAAGAAGAGCCAGCGTTCTTCTTATGATGTTTGTAGGAGGGGCGTGAATGCACTGTAGTTGGATCACGTAAGTATCTTGATTATTCTTTTTTGTCTTTAGAAATGACCGTAGGAACGACCTTTTCGTTTCTAGAACAGATCATAAGTATGACCTCTATGTTTCTTTATCTCAATGGGTGCCGAGACCTTGGGGGGACTACCAGGATGCTCCGGCTTTCGTGGTAGAGGTCCTGTGTCTTAGGTGCGCGAGTCGGTTGTTGTTGAGGACGCCCATGGGACCCTAATGGTACCTGGGTGAGTGTTTGACCCGACAGTGCTCTCGTGACACCTTTATGGTCCACATCGATCCTCTGAAGTCAATTTTCAATGAGCCCTCTAAGGCCGAGAGAGGCTGACTTGGCCGGCGTGAGTGGGAACGCCCTCCTGCTCCTTGGTGAGGACTACTCCGGATTCGTTCACCAGCGACTGGCGTACTGGCCGATAGTGGTAAGCACTACCTAATTTGTTTGAGTTTGATTTCGAGGAATGGCGAACGATTTTTAACAAACAATTTGATCTTTGCAGGAGATCGAGGTTGCAGGCGTCGATCCCCCAGCTTACCCCGAGGTGCTGGAGCACACTGACGTGGCCGACTTTACGACGACTTCGGAGCTCCGCGATTTTAGTGAGGCGATGACCGGTGCTATCCTGGAGGAGTGGCTACACCTTGTGAGGAGCGTGAGCATCCAATTTTGACTACTTTTATTGCATAGGAATGCCTTTGTTTTTTACCACTACTTAAACTTCAATGAAGGTGGCACCGTCTCAGCACGTCGCGTTGTGGAAGCTAGCCAACTGGCTGCGGGCTAAAGCTGTTGAGGCAATCGTAGGTGGCCGGGACCGACAGGTATGAACCTTTCATTCCCTTTTCATTTTACTGTTGTATTTTTGTATTTTTTTCAAATGAAATGACTGAAATGAGGCATTTCTTTCACAGAGGGGACCTTGAGCAGGAGTTGGCGGAGTCTCGGGAGGAGACAGCTCGTTTGTTGAGGGAGCTGGAGGCTAGGGATGCCAAGATTGCCGCTCTCGAGGTGACCGTGGCCATGCTGGGTGGCGACGAGGATTAGCTGTATTTTGTTGTTTGACTTGTACATTTTGACTTGCTTTTGTAGATATTGACTTTGTTTTGGGCAAAAGCCCCCAGTTTCGGATTTTGGGATTTTTGTTTTGGGAGAGAGCCCCCAATTTGATATGCATGCTTCTTCTGATTGTATTTGATGGCCCGAGTACCTTTCTGGTATGTATTTTTGTTCCTGCAAGTTAGTCTTAAAAAACAGGTTTGCTAGACGACGGTTTCTGCCATCATGCTACCGAAAATCACATGGCAATCACATAGATAGAAATCACATAATTTACAATGTAGCATATTGGTGGCCTAAACTGGCGCAAAACGAAAATGCAATGTACAAAAATGCGCGGACGGTAGGAATCGTTATCCCCTAAAAAAGAAATTTTAAAAGAAATGTAAGTTTATAAAGAAATCGTAGAAAATGTTTAGTAATGATTTCGTAAAACGAAAATGAAATAAAATGAGAAAATGTGCTTGTTTGGCGATAATGTCGAATTCCGTCTCGAAATGCGAGCCTGATCAGGATTAGGAAATCCAATATTATTGAAATCCGACGTAGTACCGAATCTATATCCTATAGGAATAAGAAATTATAGTTAGACGTGAATTAGGAAAGATCTGAAGCTGAAAAGCATGACAAAGAGCCTAGGGAAGAGGCGCAGCAAGAGCTGCGACTCTTCGAAATGACGCAGCTCGTGCTGCGTCCGTTCCTGGGTGAGTCTGTCTTTCATTAAAATTGAGAAAGCGTGAATAGTATATATAGACATGTTGAGGAAGCTATTACTCATATAATTCTTCCGTCAATCAATACGATTACACACAAAAAAAATCCCTCTAAAATCACCCAAAACTTTCTCAATCATGGATGCTTTTGAAATCCGTCTTAGGGAGTGGACCAACGAGTTCGCCAATGTAGAGAAACACGATATGGGTGCTTTTAATTTAGGATCGATTTTGAGCCTAAAATTAGTAAAGGTTGTGAGGCCTTTCTTGGATGCTTGTCTTGAGTACTGGGACCCAAATTTGCATGTTTTCGCCTTTCCTGGGGCCGATATTTGTCCCTTTCCTGAGAAAATAACTGCCATTGGGGGATGGGACCCTGAAGATGCACCCGCTATACCCCTTACTTCCCAAGGGTGTAAGAATAAATTTAGGGACCTTCATGGGTTGACCAAGGCTGAGGTAGACCGTTATGTTACCTCGAAAGGTGTTCGTATGGACGATTTTGTTAATCGATTCATAAATAGAGGGGACCCTTCTATATCATATGCTGCGAGGCGCAGAGCCTTTGGATTCTGCCTTTTGCATTGTTATATCTTGCAAGGCCATGTTGATAAAGAGATAAGGGGGGCCCTCTTTTCTTGAATCTAATAGAACAAATGGAGCTGCACAAGAGCCTATCATGCCTTTGTATAGGAGAGATCATTCTCGGCCTGGATAATAGAAAGTCGAATCGAGAATTTCCATATTTGGGTAGTTCCATTATCTTGCAAGTAAGAACTCCTTTTTTTCTCTCTCTTTTTTTTTTCGTTGCTCTTTTTTCGTTTTTTTTTTGTTTTTTCTTCGTCTTTTTTACTTGTTCTTTTCCTTGCTCCAGATATGGCTAATGGAACAATTGTGATTGATTGAGCCACCAGTTAATTTGGTGGGATACCCTGCTCGATCAATTACTATGAGAACTAGGCTCTATATGGTGGACATTTCCCGGACTTGCAATTATTGGGAAAATAAATTGAAGAGAAAGGGTGGTCCCTTGATTCGATGGATCGTGCCATGGTGGCATCTCAGGTCAGTTATTGGGGCATCATCTCTGGATCCTACTCGTTCAATTCGTCTTCCTGGCTTAGAATTTATGGTATGTATATTTCCGGAAAGACTGTTGAGGCAAGTGGGCCTTAAGAAGAAAATTCTGAGGCTTGATATCATTCCCCAAACTTCCTTGGCTCATACAGTAAAGTCTCGGGAATGGGCCGCTATATGAGTTCTGACGAATATGTGGTATGTACATGTTCCAGTTGGCTCCTGATGGGTATCTCGCTCAAACTTACAGTGGAGAAATGCTAGTACTCCTAAGGAACGTGAGAAACTGAGGAAACCCGAGCCTATAGACTATAAAATCCGCAAGACGGGTAAAGAGAAAGAAAAGTATCTGACGGAAGGGGAAGAAGAACTCGGATTCCTAGTTGTTCATCCAACGAATAAACCGAGAACTACTTCTGTCGTGAAGATGGTGATGGATAGGAATGATAAGACCGCACCGAGAGAAAGACTGTTGGTGATTAGGTCTGAGATAGCACAAGAGCGCCGAGCTCGTGGTCGAGATAAAAAGAATGAGAAGGGTGACAAAGGCAAGGGGATGATGGAAGAATAGCCTTAGTCACATTTTAGTATTATAAATGGCGGGATTTTTAGAATCCTAGCTTAGCTTTCATTTCAGGATTTTTTATGTAGCGTATTATTACAATTAACGAAATAATGAATAAAAGATCAAGTTTAGTTAAGAAACTGATTGGATTTTTCTTTTATTCTTCTTGTCTAATTTCAAATGCAAATGCAAATATCTTTCTATTTACAATTTAAGATAATGACGGGTTGAATCTTGTGAAGGATTGCCTACGTATTCATTAGAAAAAATGAAATCAAACCCTGCGTGTAGTTCGTAAATGTAAAAGAATAATTGTTCGAAGCAAGAGCTTGTAATGAAATGCCTTGCTTACTCCCAAAAGAATTACAATTCAGTTTAGTTGATGACATGAGGATTATCCAAATGTCAAAATGTAAGAGCATAGTGACATTAAAATGGACTGGCCAGGGGCCGGTTTTATTCCGTGTCGCATGAGCGACACGTGGCTTGACGCGAGGCGCGTTTGGTCTAGGTTGGTAGGGCTAGGGAATCCATTCCCATCTAGGTCTTTGATTCTAACTCCACTCCCGAGAATATGGATTTGACTAAAAAAAGGCCTAGCCCAGTTAGGTTTGAACTTTCCTCATGGATATCAAATGGTAGGAGAGCTCTGACTGATTTGAGCACCAAGTCCCCTTCTTTGATGTTTCTCGATTTAACCCGTTTATTGAAGGCTTGTTTGATACGTGCTTGACATGTCTGTACATTATGTAAGGCACGCAGTCTTCGCCCGTCCAAGAGGAAAAGTTCGTCATATCTATCTCTTTTCCAGTCAGTTTCCGGAATTTCACTCTCCAAAAGAATACGTAGAGATGGGATCTCTAGTTCTACTGGTTGTACAGCTTCCATCCCGTATGTTAAGTAGAAAGGGGTGGCCCCAGTGGGTGTCCTAACTCAAGTGTGATAGCCCCATAACGCAAAGGGTATTTTGCTTAGCCAATCGAGGTAATTGTCGATCATTTTCGTGAGGATTATGAAGAAATTTTTATTAGCTGCTTCTACCGCGCCATTAGTCTGAGGTCTGTAAGGCGAGGAATGGTGATGCTTGATTTTGTATTTGGCTAGCACTTGCTCAGTCTCAGCTTGAAAATGTGAGCCGTTATCACTGATGATTTCATGTGGGAAACCATATCAACATATGATGTTGGTTTGTATAAATTTTGCTACATATTTAGCGTTGAGACTAGTGTAGGATGCTGCCTCGACCCATTTGGTGAAGTAGTCGATAGCTACCAAAATAAAGCAGTGACCTCCTGTTTCGGCTGGGGTGATCTTTCCCATGATGTAGATTCCCCAAGTAGAAAATGGCCAACAAGTGTAGAGCATCGAGGGAGGTACATGTTGTACATTCCCGAAGATTTGGCAATTATGGCAGTGTCTGACGTACTTAATACAATCTGACTCCATTGTTGTCCAGTAGTATCCTAGACGTGATTTTCTTTGCCATCATGGGTCCACTCATATGGGGACCGCATTCTCCATCATGAACTTCTTCCATCACTTTTTGTGCCTGTGAATGATCAAGGCAACGCAAGATGACACCAAAAGGTGTTCTTTTGTACATTTATCCTTGCATAAGGAGGTATTGAGAGGCTATTAGGCCTATGGCGCGTTGTCCCCTCTTATCTATTTCTGGTGGGTATATTCCGTCAAGTTTAAAATTCAGAATGGCTTGGATCCAGGGTTCCTCTGGGCTTTCTTCTTCATCTGTAAGTTGGTGCACATAGGCTGGTTCTAACCGACGTTCGATGCATAAAGGCATTTCGATCATTGATCGAGCCTGTCGCAAGTCCGATGCAAAGATAAATTACCCAGACTAGGCTAATAACAAATTAATGTAATTAGGGAAGTAGGGGTCGATCCTCAGGGAGATGGTGTTTCCTATGGATTGTGATTCGTCTCACAATTGAGTTTTATCTAATGATTTTCTGGGTTTTGGATTTTGTGATGTCTAAACTAATAAAGAACATAAATAAAAACAAAACAAACTGAAATGGAAACGATAAAGTAGATAATAAATTAACAATAATGAAAAGCATCTAGGGAAGTAGGTTCACATATGTAGATTGATATATTGATGAAATTGGATTTAGGATATGCAAATAATTCATTGAGCGTTCGTAAGAATGGTGTGTTCATTACAATAATAGATCAGATGGTCTAGCAGACTTTTAGTGCGATTTACTAGGTCTTAATCCACCATGTCACGCTTTGTCTATTCAATTCCTGTATATCTACCTTGGAAAAGAATTCCATACTAGTCAATGATTGTGATCAAGAATCGTCAACTATTGTTTAAGTCCAAACATGCATAGACACAATGTTTTAAAAGCACAATTTCCTTTATCCAATTATCATATTTTAATCAATCTAACATGGTTACCCTACACCCTAGAAAGGTGACTACTCACTCATGGTTATGTTGATATTAACAATGAAAGTTAAGATAAGCATATTTAGTTGATTTCGACAATAATTTAGACTCTCTATGTGGCGATAATAACGACGCTATACGACAATCTAAGCATTGAAACTATGACTATAACAACATGAAAATGAATCTAATGAAATAGAAAATGACAATCAAATGGAAAGCAATAAAGAACAATAAGCAAAGGATAAATTAGGAATACTCAGGTGACGATCAACGATGAAAGCGATAACAATAATAGAAATCCCTCGCATAGAAATACCGTACTTTGAATTACAACTCTTGAACCCGACTAGTAGATACAAAGATTGAAATTCTTATTGAACTAAGCTAATGTTTTGAAAGGAAATGGATAGAAATAAACTAGAAACAAATGACAAAAGAAGAAGAAAATCTAAACTAGAAAGACTAAAGCTAAAAGGAAATATAAGACTAGATTATGTAAGATAAATTGTATGATGGATTATTTTATGGATCATGATATGAGGGGCTTGGCACATCTATTTATAGTATTAGGGTTTCGTGGAGAAGAGGTCGGGCAATAAATACATAGGTCAAAAATAGGATAAAGGTGCCGCAATGCACTAAGCAGCAGGAATACCCGATCGGGTACACCACTTACCCGATCGGGTAAGTTGTCTTATGGAAGCTCTTGACTAACTCTTCAACTTCCTTCGCTTTGACTTGACTTACAACATCCGCCTTGACTCTGCAATCGGGTTTGTTGCTTGGATATGATGTAAAGCTATGAATTCTCCCGTCTAATTGATTGGTCTTCTGACAACTACAAAACCGTCTTTGCTTCTTCTCTCCCTTAAGTTAGTGAACCTTCTCGAAATGCCTTACACACGGTCAAGCTTGCATCTTCAAATCGTCGGGTTCTAGGCAAATGCTCGGAAAAATAGAAAAAGGGCTTAGAAACGTCACTTCCCCTACAAAACAAGTTTAGAACACAGGAATTCGCCTAGAAGACGATATTAGCTCATAAAATGGCTTAACAAAGCACAAATGACAAACAAAACAGAGCTAAAGTGGGGGTTAAAATCATACAAATATTCACTTATCAAACTCCCCCAAGCTAAACCTTTGCTTGTCCTCAAGCAAACATAACAAACAATACCAGGACAAGGCTGCAAGCATTGGCTATTACACCATCAGGAAACAAATCTCAACATAAAGCTTTGGAAACATAATGAATCATAACCCAAAAGCAACATGGGCAAGAATGATACATAAACATGGCTGAGATTTACATAACGGCGTAGCACAAAGAATTTCACTACAGATTTTCGGCTCTTGCATGATCTTTTGACAAATGGACTCTCACGGCACACTCGAACACTCAATGTATGCAAAAAGGTGATTTTTTTATGTGTAAATGTTTTTTTAAGACACTCACCTATCTACGACTCATGAAAATGTGTCCGCAGTCTAATATGGTAAACAATTCAAAACACAAGTCAAAGATCACAATGCACATAGAAAAGAAGCCGAAAAATGAGAAGAAGGCTTTGGGAAATGGGTGAAAGGTGGACAAATAGTTATGGTCATGTGAAGGTTATAGTGAGCTAGCAACTGACCAATGATAAATGAAAACTCAATCCAAACTTTTCGGTTATTTCCCACTGAACAATTGATGAAGCCAGAAGTAACAATTTGCCTATTTTACACGAAACACAAGGGTAAACTCCTTCTAATCATTTGACATTTTTAGGAGATACTCACAACTTTTTCTTTTATTTCTTTTTCTTTCTTTTTTCTTTGATTTTTCTATTTTTCTATTTTTCTTCCTTTTTTTTTTTCATTTTTCTGTTCTGAACACAACTTCACTTCTTGAACTTTTTCGCTTTCCCAATTCACTTTGACAGATAGGAACAATTCTTCCCAAAAGAGCACCCACACACCATAGTCTAGCTACTAGCTCGAAAGGTAGGCAGTTTTTATCTGTAGCTATTATTTTGTAAAGCACTTGTATGAAGGGGCTAATTTTTGAAGGGCAAATTAAAGTGAAAAAGGCTTCAAATCTTAGTGAATCATGAATGCAATGCTTAGAGAAATGAAATGAGAACCATACTTATGCGTTTTGACATGACACACATCACAAGGAGAACTACACACACCTAGATGAGACTGGGTATAGATGTACCAGTCTAAGGAGGTTCTACCTTACAATATATGTAACTTGCCAAATGTCAAGATCAAGCGTACTCATATATAGATTCATTCCATGCCTACTGTGTACAAGACTTCCCCATGTATGCACAATTCAATGAATATTGAATCATTATCTTTTGAAAGCTCTAAGTTTGGGAAATGTAACATGATAGTACAGTAAACAAGCAAGCAAAGCATGAAAAGCATTCAATTGTGTTCAAAAATTGTTAAATTTTCTCAAAAATCTTCTCTTTCTTTTATTCAAAATATGAAAAATATAACTAAAATGCAAAAATGGGAAAATGCAATCCCTCCCCCAAGCTAAACATCGCATTGTCCTCAATGTGAGCACAAAAACCAAATATGCAATGAGATGCTTAATGGGAAGAAAGGAAAAATGAAAGAAGAATGAAGCTTACTAGTCAGTGCGGACTCCCCCAAGCTAGTCTTTTGGACTTTTGACAAGGAAGGTCGTCAGAGATTCTTCAAAAACTCTTTCATCTGCAAAGAAATCTAACAAAACAACGTAAAAGGAAAAAACAAAAAAAATAAAACTGCAAAAAGGGAAAACACGGGTTGCCTCCCGAGAAGCGCTTGTTTAACGTCGTGCTCGACGAATTTTTCATTAGAATCATTGGGTTGAGGATGGACGCTCCGTATAGACAATATCTAAACATCCGATGATAGAATTGCTATAGTAGAGTTTCAGTCTGTGTCCATTAACTTTGAATTTTTCACCATTGCTAGTCATGAGTTCCACATAGCCGTATTTGCTTACATATGAGACA
>JAIUZE010021901.1:0-19428 GCA_022085475.1 Heliosperma pusillum | reverse complement strand
TCAATTTTGTTATTAATTCTCTATAAGCGAACTAAGTCGGTGAATTTTGAATAACTTTGAATTGACAATCGAGAAATAAAGATGCATGTTGGCGATTTTGGCATGAGCGGAAAAATAAAGCAAGCAAATAATAAATCCTAGTATGGCCACCTAGCTTATCTAATTAACTAGTAGATTAGAAAATCGGAAACCAACTCCTTGGCCCCTAGCCTCTTCATGGCACCGTCTTTTGGAACACCGACTTCGGGAATCTCCGTCTTCATAATAATTAATTACAAAAAGATAAAAATAAAATTCCTATTATACATTTGATCTAAAAATGAAATTAAATTATTACAAATGGCGATACGAGATCGCAAATAAAATTACAACCGAATCGGTATTCCCTTACCTTACGGGTAATACCGATTAAAATAATCTAGGCCATACTAGGTACAACTTGCATTAAAAATTAAATAAATGACATTCATTCATTCAAAAATAACAACATAAATAAAATGCTTTAAAAATCATGCCAAAATCGCCCTTAACACTTATCATGCTCATTCTAGCTCGGTTTTATGGATTTTATCGATTTTTTAACCATTAAAAATCAATAATCAACACTTAAATCGTATTTAAGCTCAAACTAATTATCTAAACTGATTTAGAACTCAAAATTAGTCCCCACTAACTTTGTTTGTATTTAATTAGTTCGAATTGATCGTATTTGCTAAATATAGAGGTTTAATCATAACATTTATGAAGTAAACCCAAAATAAAATATAAAAATCATAAAAATTTGAAACCAAATATTTTGTACATTCTTGAACATTTCCAGGAACTCTAAAAACCAGAAACATTTGCTCAAAAATTTTGAATCAATTTTATGAACAAATAACTTAATATTCAACGGTTTTATCAAATAAAAACCATTAAATATAGTAAAATAGTGAAACAAATTATAAAATTTCACCAAAATGATATAAATTAGATTATAAAATGTACCAAAAATTTTCAAGATCATAAAAGGACGTTTCAATTTTATGATCACAATAATCTCACTTTATTGACTTTTATATTATAAAAATAAATCATCATGCAAAACTTAATTAAAAGTCACGAAATTTTACATACAGTATGTACAACATGCTTGTGAGATCATATCAAAAATTCATGGCCAGAATCAACATGCAACTGGTTTTATTTAACTTTTAACATAAAATATGCATATTAACATGATTTAAAGGCCATAAATAAAAATAAATAGCAAATTAATCCCTAAAATCACCAAATTTGACCATAATTATTTTGAGGTTAGTAGGTATGCATGCAAATCAAAAATTTCGTGCAAACCAATTTTTAACACAAATTTTCAATTTTACCCAAGTTATCGTATAACTAGATTTTAATGCTTAAAATCGACATGCATGTAACAATTGAGCTCTGATACCACATGAAAGTCCTAGACCTCTAATTAGACTCCTCTAATTAGTTCATTAAATTACATTAACTTAATGATTTAGGATCTAGTTATCATGCATGCAAATATAAAAGTATAAAAGAAAAGATAAGGCGAAAACATCCTTACATTGGGAATTTTCGGTTCAATATGGGCACAATAAGAACTCCTTCTTATTGTTCTTGAGCATGAAATTTATAGATGATCCTCCATAAAACAACCTCCAAAGTAGAAGGTCTCCTTCTAGTTGCACCCAAGATTAAACCCAAATAATCTTACCTTATTATTAACTAGATAATAAGTAAGACAAAATACTACTAATATTATTGTATTACTACACTAGTAATATGTAAAGAATATTAGAGTATAAGAGAGTTTAGAGAGAAGTTGAGTTTTGAAAGAGAAGTGAAAATAAGCAAAAATGAAGTTGTGTATGAAATAAGAACATCACATGTCCTTATAAGGCCTCTTGGCCGGATGGTGCTAGCCCTTGTGGCTCTTATTTTGCTCATTTTTTATTCCCATGCAAATAGGTAGTGTGTAGGATTGATTATAATCATGTTCATGTCATAACTTGTCATAATCAATATGTTGTAGTATGATACAAGAAATGAACAATCATCATTGTGTTTTTTCCACTACAATTTCGGTCCACATGGTGAAATGTAGTCCATTTTGATTTTTGATATTTGTCCCACAAATACTTATAATCATATGTTTAATTATCTTGTATAATTAAGTGTCAATTTGATCATATAACAATTATATAACTCAAATTAATAAATAATATATACTTAACTTTTAAGTAATATTTTACCATTATATCACTATATAATGGGTCCCACAATGCTCAGTTAATTTATTTTACAACTCCTTGTAAATATAATTAACTAATTACCTCTACCTCAAAATATATGCATAACCTCAACTAATTTAATGAATTAACGATTAATCACTAAATTAAATCTTATTTAATCGTATTAAAATAAGACGTAAAATTTATTCAGTCAGTTATCACTACAACAAATCTCTTACTTTCTTGACACTTTAGGCCCGACACTTTTATAAGCGTCGACCTTTTTTAGGCCCAAATTCATTTTTGTGCGTAAAAAATATCATTTCATTTTTCATTTTTTCATAAAAGTAAATAAGGAACCGCTCCTCATGTCTTCATTATCCCGCCTACCCAAAAACTTCTTTCATTTCCTTCTTTATTATTATCAATCAAACCCTAATTCGTTTAACTATTCGTCTTCTTCATCCCATAATATTCCCATCGGATCTGACTAATGGCGGCTTTTGTTGCCGAACTTCTCAAGAAACCACGCCGCGACGAGAATTCCACCCTTGACTATTGTATCGGTATTCGTCGCTGTTCAGTTTAGTTGTATTGTTGTTGAAATTATAGACTCCCATCAGGTACAACTCTTGTTTGTTTTTCTTTCGGTTTTTGTTTATCAATTCGATTATGGTTCACTAATTAATGTATTATAGTTTATCCACACTTTCGCGATTAATTTTTTTTTAATTTTCAATTATTGCGGTGTGTTTCCTTCTTTTGGGATTAAATTGTGTTTTTCGTGAAGAAAAAAATGGGGTTTGAGGAATTGAGATGCTCATTGAATCAATTATCCTCTCAACTACGATTTCTAATCTGATCAGGTTCATTGTATTTCTTTTACTTCAAATTTTCATTCTCCTCTCATATTTGCATCATTATACTTAAATAATTGTGAATTCATACAGAATTAAGCCTTTTTCCCATCAATTTTTCAAATTCACATGTGTTTTTATTCAGACTTTTTAGCCTTTTATCGTTAACTTCTTTGTCAATTTTCTTGTACATAAAACTCTCCATGATAGTCTGAATGATACTTAGTAGTTGAAAAAATTTTGCTTTTCTTGTCTTATATGTGGAAATCAAGCTATTGTATCTGAATGAAGTATTATAATCTTACTCTAATGTCAAGCTTAAATTTTCTTGTAGGATGGGTATTTAATTAGTGATTGCAGGATGGGTATTTAATTTGCGAGCAATCTAAATGATTCTTTCTACTTTTCTTTCATTTTTAGGCCAACCATGTGAATTTGGATCTCAGGCTTCTAAGTATAACTTTTTTTTTTTTGGCAACGGTACAGAGTAAGAGATTAATGATTAATAGTCCATTTGGCTAATCCATGGGCTATTTTATTTAATCTTCTCGGTATAAAACTAAAAGCTAATCAGTGAAACGAGTGACTGAGATTCTTAATATCTTCCAGAATCTCATGCACTTCATGATGGTCTTCCTCTAATCTGTATAACTGATAGAGAAGTTGCAAGCAATCGGTTAAGATGTGTAGATGATAATGACCCTCCATTAGAGCCCATGAAAGGATATCCCTAACTCCAATAGCTTCAGCTTGTAACGCTCCTGCCGCCTCTATGAACAATGGTACCATTGTTATTATAGACCGCCCATCCCACTGATGAGAGAAAATCAGGGAACCAACTTGCATCAACCTTTATTCTTAAGGTGTGACAAGTAGTTGATATTCCGATAAAAGAGATGGGAATCGAATCTTTAATCTTCATTTTCATGTTTTCTTGTTCATTGTTCCGATTAATGGTCTTATTTTGTGTCATAGAAATTCCCCCAATGACCACCTTAGCATCATCTATATAGATACTCATGTTTTCTGTATATTTCCCTGCGAAAGTATAACTATTTTAAGGACTTGTATTATTTGTCTTTTTATATGCATAACTATAGTTCGTAAAGCTAATCAAAGTTATCAATAACATTTTCATTCAATAGTGGTATTGGTCTCGAGTATTTACTCTCCTTAAAGATGGTAAGAGTAAATGGGTGATGTAACAACCATTATATTAATAATTGATTTTTTAACAAATTATTAATCGGGTTTTATAATAACTGTTTGACACGTTTTTTTTAGATAACAATATTGTCTATATATGTTAAAACTCAAATTTTGTAAACGATAAAATTAGCCCCATTCCACTTTATGTTGTTTAGAACTCTACTTAGCATTAATGGTCATGGATTCTAACAGCTATATATTTTCCATGAACATATCGAGCTCAAGAACTCTAGTTGATTCACGGCATTCGTTGGTTAGCCATCTATTTGCGTTGTGAAGAAGTTGGATTAACGAGAAAGTGTAATTTGATAATGTTCTTGATTGTATAGGTAAATTTGTCTTATATTGGTTCAGATTTCGAAACTACTTCTTGCTCTATAAATATGCAGGGCAACTTAGCAGCGTTCTATAATTGCTAATAGGTTTCTCTTTTGAACAATAACAGCTTTTGCTTCTTTTTTCTGATTGCAGAAAGTTGCAGTGTTCTAGAAATTTTGAAGAAAGGAGGCAATACGGGATGATGCAGTCTTAGTAAGTTTTCCATATTTCATGGCACTTGGATGACACTCGTATATTCTGATGACAGATTTGTTGCCTTTATATATATTGTGTTGCATGTTGCTAACATATTAAATAATGAATTTGATGGACAAATGGTAATAAATGCAGATGACTGGTGTACTTAAATATTTCCTTGCATAAGTGATGCCTTTAGGTTCTTGCAGATAACTCATTGAACGTAAACTCAATTAACATATACGTAAATACATGCAATTTTCAAGTATTTATTAGTTGTTCATTTAGAATAATATAACCTAAAGCATTGGTCATGAAAGATTGAGCAAATTAATATTGAGTACAAATTATTATTTCTCAGGTAACCCGCTTGAGTAATGATGGAAGTGAAGTTGTTGGAGCTGAACAACATAGAGTCTGAAATTCTAAGGGAATCAGATTTGGTCGTGTTAAGGTGTCGGATGTCTTCCGTAAATAGGTAAATTAACATTTGTCTTTCCTTGTGTTGTATATTTTAAGTTGTTTCATTTATTGTTGGAGGTAATCACAAAGATGTACAATGTCCTATTTGCTCATGTGATGTTGAACAAAAGAAAAGAATGTTATTAGAGTTGGATGTAATTGTTATCATTAGGCTGTTGACATTGCTGAAACCCTTATATTGATGGAATCGTTTTAGTATACTACTATATTACCAGTGTTTTATTGATGATGTGTGAGACGCTTTTACAAAACGTAGCACCTATGTGTATGTAAGATAAATGAAAGTGATGATAGCCTGACATACTATTACACTAATAAGCTAACTTCTTTGCGGTATTAAGGGCTTGAGGCTCAAGCTGGCTTAGTACCAAATGTTAGTGCTCTAAACCTTAGTTTATTGTTTATTCGTTACCATTTAAAATAGCTTGAGTGTAAATGTACTTGAACTTGCTTTATTTTATGATGTCCAAGTGTTAGGGGATTGAGATTTATTTGTATGGTGAATATCAATAGCTGCTGAAGTTATGTGTCTCATGGATGTTTGTAGAATAGATTAAGGTATTTGTATATAGATAAAGGTTCTTATTTAACCTACTTTTTATGTAAGTGCTTGCCTTTATTTTAGTAAAAGGACTAATTTGGTTGTCGTTTCTTTTATTATTTCATCATCATGAATCTTTAATTGGTGTTGCTCTTTTGTGGTATATCAGGAAATTCGATTGTTTGTTTTAGTGTCATCAATTATGGTATATTTCAAACTTATTGTTGTCAGGGTGTTAGACTTGATTATTGATATTCTCATTCGTACTACTAAGTAGTATATTTAGCGAATTTGGCTTTAACTGTGCGAATTATTAGGTCTTTTAAGATTGTTCAAATGTGCAATGCCAGTGGAGTGCGTTCAATAGGTTATGGTTTCAACTTGAACATCTCAAGTTAACGATCACAAAAGTACGGAATACAAATGTCCACAGAGGTTTAAAATGTTTTAATTGTCAAATAGATGTTACAAGAGAGAGCTTGATCTTAACTTTTCTATTAGTATCATTGAAAAAGTTATACCTGTCGTTTTATCTAACTTACTGTAGTATTTGGTATTATTTTAGGATTACAAACGTTTCTAATAATTTTTCGGTACTTGCAGGTTTCTAACTACTTAAATTAGTGGTGTTGGTGCAATCAAATCAACTGAGGTTTTCACTTTTAGATAACAAAGATCGTGACAATGAAGATAGGATTTTCATTTGGAAACATTAAGCACAAACACCTATTTCTTGTAATACATATTGGATTTTGTTCGTTTAGGTCAAGTTAAAAAGTTCTTTTAGCGCTAAGAATTTATGTAGGATAAAATAAAATTGTTTTTTTTTTATGACAGAAGACCCCCGTATAGGGCACAGCACAGTAAGTATGAATCAAGTATTGACTTATTGTAATCAATTATTTGTGTGTTGGCTTATTTTGATCAATTATTGTATTCTATAAGCTCTTTATGACCTTATCTAGCAATCAAAATCATTGAATTTAGTCCTTGAAAGTGTCGTAAGCATCAGTACTAAAAAAATTAGATGGGACGAAAAAGCGTCAAGAAGCATCCAAATCGCGACGCAAAAAAGTGTCATAAAAACCGACACAAAAAAGCGTCACCACTTGGATGTCACTGACGCATAAAGGTGTCGACATTGTTGACGCTAAAAAGCGTAAGGAATTCCTGACGCCCCAAAACCCCACGCTTTTCTAAGCGTCGGGAAATAAATTGTCGACGCTTTTAAGCGTCGAAAAATGCCTTAAAAAGCGTCGCAAAAATAAGGAATTTGTAGTAGTGTATCGTATAATTGACTAATAATTTTAAGTGGAATGAGTTCCTAACTCAATTTCCAATAAATAACTCTCGTAACTAAACGTACATATCAAATATATGTAATGCTATAATTAAACTGTATCGCATACAAATAATTAGTATTCTATTTGGGTCTCATCCTATAGGTGTGACCTAAAGGGATCAGTTGATTACCGCCGTCATACGACAATAACGTCAAACTCTAGTCAGCCAAGCGTTACCGATTTACGTTAATCAACTGACGTGGAGTATCAAAATATACTAATCATGCCACGTATATTCCAAATGAGATTTATTATATAAATGCACTATTGTGGACGACACTTACTCCAACATTTTACTCTATGAGATATCGTATCTCCTCCGCACTCATAGCCTCGTAGGGTTTTACATTAGCCTTCTTCACCATTCTATGATTGTAAGAGAAACAACAAAATCCAACATTACATCAACTTTCTAAAACATAACAATCATTTACACAGGAACAGAGCAAACTCGGTCGAGTGGGGTCTCCACTCGGTTTAGTTGCAACCTCAATCGGTCGACTACTGGTCCTACTCGGTCGAGGTGCGCCAAACTCGTACGAGTGCCAAACTTACTCAAGTATCCCCACTTGACCGAGCTCCCCTCTCACTCGCTCGAGTGAAAACAATCAGGGTATCCCTCCCACTAGTCACTCAGTCGGCGAGTGGCCACCTGATGGTCCGAATTTCAGGTAGTTCACATATAAGCACATTAACTATGACTTAAACAAAATTTCCACTTCGAGGGCAACAAATGACATTTTCACAAACACTTCACCATGCCTCATAATACTCATCATATCACATCCTTTATCAGACCCGATTTCCATCATATCATTACCAACAATAATATACGTCACATATCACACATCATGTTCGTCACTCGTCACATAAGCACAACAATGCATCACATCGCTTCCCATCATATATATTCACCCACGTTAAGTGACGTCATTAGGGACGTCTACCTTCTAGCGGATTGGCTCCAATCATTTCACTCCGAGCTCACTTTAAATTTAGATACCTATGTTCATTTGTTCATTGGTATTAGGTTCAAAATTGTCACTTTGATACCACTTTGTGTAGATATCTCGAATCTGCACCTTCCGCCAACCACCCAGTGATGATTGGGCCGCATGTTTGGTATGCGAAAAGATTTATGACAGTTCATAAGTTTGTCGTCAAGAGATAGCTCAAATACTTGTGTCTACCCCTTGTTCGTCATCTACATGCCGATATGGTCGTTTTGACAGTCATTAGAATCATTTTGGAGTCCAGGTCAAAAACCGCTTCATTTTTTATAAACCGTCTTTTAAAACCGTGCCTGAACGCTCGAGAATATTCCGAATATTTTAATATTTCAAAACTTATCTTTCTTGGTAAAATATATCCGTATTTAATTAAGAAAAGAATTCGAAATCTACCGCAATTCCATAAAGAAACGCGGAAATCTTTCTTTCAAAGTAGGAAACTGCTTGGGAAATGACGCAGCGGGCGCTGCGCCTCTTCCCCAGCTCGTTTTGCCTGTTTCCGGAATATTTTCTAGATTTCTTTCCGTGTTCGAGTTATTCCAAAACTCTTCGGATTTCTCCCTATATAAGGAGAGCTTTGTGCACACTTTCAAGGTACGCGAGTGTTCCGCCCCTTCTTTCTCTCTCTTTGCATTCTACACCTTGCTCCAAGCATTTTGACACCTACGTGCTTGATCAATCGACCACGTAAGCTCAGATCCTTCTGGGTACCCGTCACGTTATTGCATAGACCTACCAATTTGACCAACTACACTTAATCAATCTACTTAATCAATTTTTCGATCCTCTTACGAGGGCACTTTCTTTGCAATCGAGTCGAGCTATCACTAAAACGCAACTTAGTTAATCTCGTTTGGTCAACTTGTAAGTCTGAAGGTGTAATAATCCCGTCTTGTACTTTATTTTATCTTTGGTATTGTATAAATTATGTAAGGTTTATGTCGGATTTATCTCAAAATCGTTTTCAAACCTTTTCTTTGGTCTTTCATTATTTCTTTTTATCGTCTTTTTTATCAAATCGATTCTTTAGAGGTTAGATCCATCCATATCTAGTCTCTAGATTCGTCTTTGATATATTTAGTATAATCAATCTGTTAAATCACCTTTATTCGACTTGTAGATCATTAATAAACCATAATAAACAATTAAATTCACCAACGAACATTAAATAATTGCGATTCTGGCTTCACCTCCTGAACCAAGCTCAAGAACAGACGCAGGAAAGGGTGCACCTCTTCCAAAAGACGCACCACCTTCTGCGCCTGTTCTGGGTTGTGTTCTGTCACTGAACTTCCTGATTCGCTACGACGTAGTTTAATTGTATGATTAATCGACTACTAACTCTAATATCGTTGTGTAGTCGTTTAGTCTTCCTTTTCCTTAAATCTTTCCTTTTGGGCATATTTCCGACATAGATCCCGTATCCATTGTAATCAATTGTAATATTTATTTTAGTTAATTTAATCATTATATTGTATGATTTAATTGCCTTTCACATGTAATTCAACCTTAAATCCAATTTCGATTCAATTGAATGCTAAACTACATGCTCAACCGACATAGCTCAAACGAGTCACAAATCATTATAGCATAAAAGTCCAATAAAAGAAAATGATTTACAAGTCTCAATAAGTTACAAGTCCAACCCAAATGAAATGAAACAAAGTACTAAAGGCCCAAATCAACTACAATGTCAAAACTACAAGTCCAGACAGTAATGGAAATGACTCGTGATCGCCCAAGCCCGTACAAGCAAAGCATCATCATCAAGCACCATCGTCATGATCATACCTACTCACGACCTACTCGACATACGTCGTAAATCCCGTATGGGTCACGGTAGATAAAACAATACACGGTCAGTTTACATGTATATAATTAACATCAAAGAAAACATAATAAAAACATCACTCGTATCCGGTGCCATATGGAAGCACACCAATCACCATCTGCGATGCCATCAAGTAGCACACCGCCATGTCAAGGGCACACCGTAGACATCGTGGGCCCTACCGCAGTAGGTCGCCCCAATACCTAGGTTATGACCACGTGCACTGTCTCTTCCATGGCGGGACCATGAAGAGCGACCACCAGAGACTATGAAGTCGGTTCCCATAACCGCTCCATAATATTAACCGCTCCTAACTCCAACATGGATCACAATCACAACACACATCCAAATACAAACCATCATGTCACAGTCACATCATAGTCCATATCAATCAATCATATACACATAAACCGTGTAGGATTAAACTACCGTTTCGCAATTCACTCAATAGCAAACACAAGTAAGGCTAGAACTCATCTTCTATGAAACCGCCACCTACAATACCATAATAATAGTTATTAGTACTAATTACTATCAATTGAAGCCCACTAAGACTAATTACTCCCTTCTTAACACTAATCCCTCCATTCTCCCAATAATAGGGTCAAAACAAACATTCAAGGTCAAGTCCTTTTATTCTGAACACTCTTTATCAATAGATAACTAACATATATAATTATATTTCCCCCAAACTCTTAGTTAAGTAACAACCTTTCTAACAAGTAGTGACAAATCCCTAATTCCATTCAATAACCAATAATCTAGTTTAAGATAAGTATAAAGATTCAATCTTTGCAACATGTAAAGGTTCAACAAAACTAATCCCTTCCTAATCTCTTCTGATCTTGATGAACAATAAAATACTAATTATAAACTAATTAATCATAATTACCCAAACCCATGCCTAAAAGGGTGATAATAATAATTCTAGAGGTTAAAGATAGAAGTTACTTGCAAATCGTGAAAGGAAATATTAGATCTAGAATGAAAGAGTTTCCCAATCTTCAAGAATACCCAAGAAGGTTCCAGAGAGTTTTGAGAGAGATACTAGTGAGATAGTAGGGTTTTTGGTGTTTGTTTGAATACTACACTAGTACAAAAATGACATTCGGCGAATGCAAAAGGCTACGGTCATTGAAAATAGACGTAGCCTATTTGATAAGGCTACGGTCGTTACAAACCAACCGTAGCAAAATCTAGAGAAAAATACAAAATGCTTCGGTTTATATGTAAAACCGTAGCCAAAAGCATATGGTAGATACTTAAAGGCAACGGTTTCATTAACCGTAGCCATATATATCCGGATTATTGGCGTAGCTCTATCTTATACGGAGTATTTGACTAACACTCTCACACAAAGACCAAATTCTCCGGAACTCCAAGTCTCCAATCACTCACCTAACCCTATCAATTTCTTAAAACAGTTACTCCATTCAAGAACGCATCCTCATCATTCTATCACCACCGACGACGTCGCCTTATCCGCACCCTCATCCAAACACCAATGACGAAGCCCTAGACGCTCAATCACTCAGCAGCGACAACGCTCTAGACGCTCACGACGCCCACTTGCCCTAAGACGTCAAGTCGCCACCATCACCACCGTCGTATTTACTCAAAATAGAATCTGGGCAATCAATATTTATGGTATTTTTTCTGATCAATCAATTATTTCATATATTATTTACTTAATTTTTGCTTAATTTGTTTAATTTACTTAGTTTAATTTTATACCAAACTTTAGGGTTCTTTGGATTTGATGGCAAATCCCGCAACACTGCTCAAATGATATACCAATTGCTCAAATGTTTATCAATTGTCTTTTTTTGCCTTAGATTTTGCTTGAACCTCTGTGCTCCATATTAGCATAATGGCTACTTTGGAAGTGTCTTGATTGTTTTCTCTTTTCGGAATATATGGCATTGAATTGGATTGTAATGGAATGAATTGTACTCTATGAAACTCAGCTTGAGTTTAATTGAAGATGGAAGTTCATTTTTAAGTCATACTTAGCTTGCAGAGTTCCTTGAAAAATATGACTAGTGATTCTAGAGAAGATTAACAAAGTTTAGATGTAGTAGAAATAAACAAGGCAGTGTATAGAAATGAAACATTGCCTGGAAACACGCTAACCTACTACATTCTTTGCTTCTCTTCATCCAACACAAGCAATAGTTTAATTTACTTTTCAAATTTTTCTAAGTCTTCTTTTATCACCAATAGTTTGCTCTTTGATACAATATCTTTTCCTGTATCTCGTGTTGGAGGTTTACCCTCTTCTGTTTTCTCTTTATGTTTGCCCGTTTTTGCTTTAAATTTTAATTCACGTAGGTTGCTTAGTTATGATGGGTTGATTAGAACTATGAGTAAAAAATATATGCTGAAATGGGTTGATTTTAGTTGTTGCTGTTTTATGAGAATTAGATTAAGTACTCCCTCCCTCAATCTGAATATTTTGTTTATTTTTTTTATTAAAAGACGCTCCAGAAAGAATAAAAAAGATTAACGAATGATTAGGTTAGAGGAAGTAGCTGTGATTGGTTGATATAATTAGTCAGAATGAAATTAAATGGTGAATTTATCTGCAGTAGGATAGTAGGTCTCTCTTAAGACGGGTATATCCGTCTTAAGAATAAAACGGGTCAAGTGATACACCACTTGTGTGGATGAGACAAATATTTTTTGTTCTCTATGCATTTTGTCTTTAAATTATTTATCTCAAATGAGCATACTTGACCCGTCTTAAGATTTAAACGGATTTCTCCGTCGTAAATGAGAATTTGTGATTTATCTGGGATTCATTGTCTTGTGTTCTTTACTTAATTTCTGTTTGTGCTTTGCTCTTTTTGTATACTGATATTGTATGGTTTTTTAAAGAACATAATGAATATTTTGGTGCCAAGTTGAGTTCTTTTCGGTGGATTATTCTGGTAGTCTATAAGATGGTTGGCGGTTTTTATGTGAGTATGATATTGGGTAGTTTAGATGTAGTAGAAATAAACGAGACAGTGATATGCTAGTATTTCGTGTAAAACCAATGCATCCTTGGGATGTAAAGTCGGAACAATGGAAAAGATCTTTCTAGTTGGGCTATGTTTTCCCTCTAGATAGCGAATGTGCCATGGGTTGTCTTCAAACAGAAGCAGTACGAAAGTCGAGTTTTAGTGTTGTTCGCCCTTGATTATCCACTGGCCAGTTTCACGAGATGTTTGGTTCAATGCTTTTTTTATTGATGCTGACAGATTTTGGTCTATGAGTACCACCATTCAATGACTTTACTTGCATCAACTCTATAAATTATAATTTATTTCTGCCCTTTAATTTTAACAACAATGGCACGGTAGTTATTACGCTGAATTAATTACTCATTTAACATAGAGTTTAAAATAATTTAATTCCTCGTTTTAATTTAAACAACAATGGCCTTTTTTAAATGTGTCATGTATGTATTGAAGTGTAGATGATGTACGTTATGAATAAAAATCTTTTTCATATATAATATGTATTGAGTCTGAGACCTATTTGGGGTTGTTTTCATGTGTACAAGGTGTTTTCAAAAGCTTTGTAAGAAGCAGAATGATGAATGCAATCGGGTGTTAGATTTTTGTATCCAACAATCATGTCTCAAGTGGGAACCGATAAAAAATTCAACGATGAAGTCATAAATTATGTGGAATGCAGCTTGCTTAAGATGGATAGCGTTGCTCCATTTTGTCAAGAGTAAGTCTTATCTTTTTTGTTAGCATTTTTCTGCCGCGGCGGAAGGAATAATGAGCAATGTTGAACTTGAGGAATGACACCATTATTGAATTCATCACTTCAATAAACACTTTCTGCAAATATGGCACCATTGATCATTTTTGTATACGCTGACTTTCTCATCAACTAATGATCATATCAATATAATATTATTTGTACGTAGTTGATGTGTTTTTTTTATTTATTTATATTCCTTGGTGTGTAATAATGAAAACGGTCACATTTTGTGTCAGTAATGCTGCTTGCTGTAATATACTCCGTATAAGTCATATCATGCCTTTAAGACCCGTAAGACGCCCTAGCGAGCAATTACTGTTTCTTTTATATGATCACTCTATTGACATAGCTTCAAACTATAGCATGCAATTAATTGTTTTTTTATGGTGGTTTTGGTTTTGGTTTTGGTTAATTTTTTTAAATGTTTTCGATACTGGAAACATAGGTTGTGCCTACTACGTGATGCGATACATGTTGGATATAGTGAGACGCTACTTGAACAAGAAAAATCATAAGAAGGTATTTACTATTTAGAATATCATTTTTCATTCTACCAGTAAAAAAATTAGAATTAATTCTATTAACAATTATTTTATAATTTGGGCTAATAAGTACTTTAATTTATTGGTATGTAGTCATTGGATCGAAAGTTGCACATACAACTGAAGAGATGAAGGAGGTTCGAGACTTACGAGCTACTAATTTTATTGACAATCTTCTTTAGTTTTTTTATATTGACACGAATATCGTTATTGTATTAGCTAGGTTTGAAAATGTAGCGAATAATGGCACAAAAATTACTATTGTATGGTTTTGGCATTGTAACAAACAATGTATTGCATCATGTATGATCATTGTCTGAGGTTAATTTATTAATTGATATAGAGGCTTTAACAACAGGGCAATTAGCTGGCAGCTATTTCTTTTTTAAAAAAAAATTAACACATATGGCTACGATCAATTAATAGAACCGAAGCCTTATATACACATATGGCTACAGCTTTTTATAGTGACCGTAGCCTTTAATTAACTAAAGGCTACGGCTTTTGATATTGACCGTAGCCAAGAGTAAATTTAAGCTACGGTTCTTAACCGCAGCCGTAAGTACTTGATTTAAGGCAACGCCCGGATTTACCACGGTTGAAGAGCCGTAGCCAAATGTCTCTTTTAGCCGTAGCCAAAGCCCCTTTTTGTACTAGTGCTAGTGAGTGTTTATGAGGGTCTAGAGAGTGAGAACCCTATTATATTCCACCATGGGCCCACGCCGAATCAGACACAAAAGAGTTGCGGACACGACAATAACTCGACTGAGTAAAAAGACAATCGGTCAAGTGACACCCACTCGACCGAGTATGTATAAACTCGACCAAGTTACAACCAACATGGACTCATTTAGACAGTCCACTCGGTCGAGTGAACATCAACTCGACCGAGTCCAAGACACTCGACCGAGTAGCTAGCCTACTCGACCGAGTAAAACTCTTATACGCCGAGTGTCCTCAACACTCGAGTTAGTAATACCTGAGGTATTGCATTTTCCCTTGCATCTTTCAAGACAGCATTGAAGGTCTCACATAAGTTGTTCAAAATCATGCTACACTTGCATTTTTTTGGAAATGCATGTCTACTACAATGGATAGGAAGAATCTCATTCACGTAGCTGTAAGCGCCATTTGACAATTAATTTCCTAAGTGCACAATTGAATTCATCATGTAAGTATAAAACAATTAATGGCTGATCATAGTCTGATAACACAGAAATAAAACAGAAGGCAGTTTACTTATTATAATTGATGATGGCATTTTCAATCGTTTGGGGGAATTCTGTAGGACTGATCTATCCCAAAGACTATTGTCCAACCAATTCGCACCTCAGTTTATATGGACATACTTTGTAACACCCTTTCTCCTCCAATCTTTATTACCCTACATGTAACCGTATACACATGCTACAAAACCGAGCTTTCAGCATATATAAAAGTCGTAACAACACACCTCAACCTTAAAAACAACTTTTGGAGCTAGTGTCCTCCACAGTTAGTGCAATAATATAAATAAATCTCTGTAGGTTCACAGGGTATACTTTGTATAATAATCAGTTGATTAACGTTTATCAATAACGGTTGGCTTGCTAGATAAGTTTGACGTTATTGTCATACAGATGGCGGTGATCAACTGGTCCCTAAAAGTCACACCTAAAGGATGTGTTTGAGAGATGTGATTATTTGAGAAAATAATCATATTGAAGCCTTATTAAATGACTAAAAGGTTAGTCAGTGTTTTTGACTAAAATGTTAGTCAATGTGATGATGAAACGATTATTTAATAACGATTAAATAATATAAGCTGAGACGAATTAAAAGTAATTCGTAATTAAATATAAACTGTTGTATTTAATTAGCATATATATAATGTAAGCTTATGCGAATTAAAATGTTAATTCGTAAATTGAATATAAAATGTTATATTGAATTAGCAAATTATAATTATACGGATAATTATAATTAACGTATATATTATACGATTGTAATATTAGATGTTGTCAGACCGGTATTAATGTATCGACTACAAAATGTTGTATGGACATATTAATACATGACAACACAAATAACATTTATAATAATAATACACATTATATATTAAAGCGAATTTAACCGAAATAAAGTCCAGATTCACTCTGGAATTTTCGGTCAATGGGTAGTTATTTTGAGGAGAAAAATCTCCTAATAAAACCCTAAATGGAGCCGTGAGACAAGAGGAGAAGGGAGAAAAATTCTAACCCTAATTCATTTCTCACTTGTGCCTCCATCTCTTCACATCACAAGATCAAAAAAGGTTAACAGTAACTTTTGACAAAATATTCTAGCAAATTAAAGGGCATTTCTCATTCTATCTTGGGTGCTACGATTAGGAGATATCATCATTTTGATATTGTTCTTAGGCCTTTAAGCAAGGACTAAAGGTTATTTCTAATCTCTCGCTTATTATGCATTTTCGTTTATGACTATTAATCATTTAATCATAATTTCATTATAATCCTGAGTGATTTAAAGGGAAGTATACGGATATTTACTTACAAGTGGTATCAGAGCCTTAGGGCAATGAAGTTGTTTATATGATTTTCATAAATTTTGAATTTGTATAATTTTGTTTATAAAAAAAAATTATTATCATTTCAGTAAAAGTTTTTTTTAGCCGTGTGTTTTATTTTTTTTGGTGTTCCATTTTGATTCAAATATTGTTATTTTAAAAGGTTGAGATAATAATATATGAATTTGTAGATGTTTTGATTGAATAATGATTGAATTAAAACGTAAATGGAATTTGATATGAATGTTAATGAACATCCTTTTGCTTTATATTTTCGGTATAAAATGATCTAGATATTCATGTTAAAAGGTTAATTTGAATCATCTATTTTGTATCAATGTTTAATATCGATTAGATATTGTATATTTGTACCGATCTAGTTAATATAAGCATGATCGAATTAAAACCGTTTAATTTGATTTTTTTTTCTGCCCGTGTACTATTCATGTACTGTTCACAGAATAAAAAAAAATTCTGTTTTTTTAAAATGGCAGCAGCAGCTGCGGTTTTTTTTTGTAAAGTTTTTTTTTCGGTTTTTGGTATAAACCGAGAGAGAAAAGAAGAAAAAAATTTGGTATCTGCTACTGTTCATACGTGAACAGCAATAATAAAAAATAAAAAAAATCGTTTTTTTTTTCAAACCAATTTTTGTATTGTACATTATAAAGATAATGTATGATTGTTTTTGTGAAAAAGTTCACAAAAATTTTTGATACCATGTTATTTTAAAAAGGTTTAAAATAATGTTGTTGTTATTCATATTGATTATGAATTTCATTGGATTTTGATTGAAATCTAGTGATGGATGGATTACGGAATCGTCACATGATTTAATGGTGGTTTGGATAATTAATCAACATAATTTATGCATTATGTTTTGTATGATTAATTTTAGTTGATGCTTTTATTATGTTGAATGTTGTTTGAATGGTTTAATTTTACGCATTTTTGTACAATCAGGTGTAATTTACTAGTGTGGCCTTAGTAGATTATGTTTTCGTAATGATGGAAACATAGTCTTGGTTGTATTTTGAGATCTCGTATCTCCCCTTTGTAATTTTAATTTTTGGAATCATTTTGAATTAGAATGTAAATAGGTTTACATTTGTAATTTTAAAATGTATTTTGAGAAGATTCAAGATGGAGATCGGATGGCTCACTCCCGCTATATGGACCAAGGTGGAACATCAAGTCAAGCTTCTCGGGTCCATAAGGATGGATTCCAAACTTGTATTTTGTTCATTTTGGTCGTTAGGCCACACTAGGTGTTTTATTTTGCGTTTTATTTTTCCATTCTCGTTGCTTTATTCACATGATAGATAATTGCATCATATTCCGCCTAAACCAAACCACCTAAAAATGCATGAAAAAGGATTCATACAGTTTGAATATTTTAATCATGGACATACAGATGTCACTCGCTTTTAGGGCCATCACCTTAGTTTAAATCATTCTCGAGTTGCTAGACATTCGTTCACTGAAAATGAATTAAAGTTAAGATGATGGGACCTTCCCCTATAACTAAAATTGAGACTAGTCTTTATAGGGAAAACTACTATGAACCCCTTCTTCGTCGGAAGTCATAATATGACCCCTTCTACGTTGGGTAAGTAGTGAGTATTGACCTATTTTTATCTCAACATTATAGTACGAGTAATATCTCGTGATTATGATGAACTTAAGATAGAATTTACAGAAATTTATCTACCAGGAATTCTTAAAGTAGAATTAGCCAAGAGGGTTGGCTTATCAATTTACAGAAATTAAGTCTTGGGATCATTTATATAATTCTTGAGGGAGGTCAATTGTATAAATGCACGAGTCATCGCATTAAACAGTTTTTCATTAGACTCAAATTTAAAACGATGAATACTTATCATATTTATTTTCTTTTTCACAGTTTTTGAATTCGTTATATACAGATATAACTGCTAAATAACAAAATGGATGGCCATACTGATGACCCAATGCCAAGTGCCACGCTCGGACGTGAGTCCTGGCTTAAGATGTTCATGGACACTATGAATCAGTCAACGCGACTGAAGAATAACGGGTCCAACTTTGCGGACTGGGAGGCAGCATTACGGAATGCTGCCATTGCTGACGGTAAGCTCAAGTACTTGACTGAGCCACTACCGCCCAACCCAGGCCCCAATGCAGGAGCTAATGAATCACTTGCTTATAGTGATTTCATGATGGAGGCGGGTGCGATAAAGAACGTACTCATCTTTTCAATGAAATCAAATTTGCAAAGGCGATTCATTGCCCATGGTGCGAATAAGATTTTCACCACGCTCTCTAACGAGTTCTCGAAAGCTCCGAGGATCGTTATCTATGAGCATACCTGTCGTTTCTTTGAGGCGAAACACCAGAAGGGCCAAGCGGTTAGCCCACACATTCTTGATATGATTGAGAATGTCGAGAAACTGGAGGCACTTGGTTGCAAAATCGATGAGAAGATCGTCATAGACCGCGTTCTTCATTCACTTCATGATGGTTTTGCCCTTTTCAGGGCAAATTACTATATGAATGATATGAAGCAGAGTCTTCATCAG
>JAIUZE010021900.1:0-17030 GCA_022085475.1 Heliosperma pusillum | reverse complement strand
GTTCTTCATCCGTTCTTCGTCGTTCTTGAGCAAAATCATAATAAAACCTTCATTTCTTAATTAAATCCGTCCTAACTTATATTTCTAGAATCTCCTCTTCGCTCTCCATCTTCAAGTACGGTTTAATTTCAAATCCGACAAAATCGTTTTCAACATTTAATTATGGAAAATCAAGTTTAAGTTCTAATAATGTTTTTCTTGTCATTTCGTATAGGGGAAGATTTTGAAGACGAGTTTGGTGACTCGTATATTTTGGGTGAAGATTAGTAGACGGGTTTTTCTTTACTTCTTATTTTGGTGCTACTTGATTTTGCTAGCTAGGTAACGATTCCGAGTTACTCGACGAATATATGTTACATAGCTTTTATTAGCTTTTGTTTCTTTTATTTTTGGTTCATCTTTTGTTTTGGTTCATGTTATTATGATTTAAGGATTTTTAGTTAGTAACATGTTAAGTAGTGGGTATTATTGTGTTTTATGAATTTATAACATGTTGGTTGTTCTTGATGAATTTGGATGATTTTTCATAATAATGATTTTGGTATGATTGATGGTTAAATTGGTTGTTAAAATGGGTGTTTGTTAATTAAAAACATGTTAGAATTTAATTGGAGTGGTGGTTGTTTGGACCGTGTAGGGTGGCCGGAAAAGGGGCTGTGAACCGGACCAAACCAGCCGGTCCAGGCCGGTTCAGACCCGGTCTGGGTTGGTCCATGGTGGGTCCGGGTTTTGGTCTTTGGGTTATGTCGATGGTTGATTGTTATGTTGTTGTTTTGACGGGTTTTAATTATGTTAAGCATGCGGGAAATAATTAGAAACGGTTTTTAGTAAAATCGATAAAAAGGCCAAAACAGCCCAAAACTAGACCGTGGGGCCCAGTCCAGGCCCATGTGTGTCTCGGCCCAAAATCAGCCCGTGGGTCCCACTTTGGGACTTGTGACGGTTTTGAGTTATCGTCATTTTTATCGCGTTTTGTAATAATTAGCAAGCGAGAAATATTAATAAGTAAAATATTTAATTAAAAAGGTTTTTCATTAAATTATTATTTCTCACATGTTAGAAATTATAAGACGAGATCGTAGTTTAATTTAATACCCTTTTAGTCAAACGGGTTTTGGTATGATATATTAATTCGCATGTTAGAAGTTTTAATAAAATAACATGTATTGAATATGTTGACTTTTATGTTTAAGTCTATGTGATAAAGACTCTGTTTCTAGCCGGTTTGACCAAACGGGTTTGGTCAAACTAAGATCTAGTCAGCCCCGTTTTGACTGATGACCCGTCGCGGGACTCGGGTCGGGGATTTGTCTTCAAGTAAGTTGTATTTAATTAATGAATTAGCCTTAGTAGATATGAGGCGATATGATATTTGATTATTATTTATATACAATTAGTCACATGATAGGAAGTTCTTTCCGTGACTGTTTGATTTTATGATATATGTCGTGTTGACTAAGTACCCATAGAGAATTATGAGTATATGGCGTCTGGACCATTCTAAATCTAAATGAGTATCTTGGACCATGACATAGATAGGCAAGTACTGTCTTTAACGAGTATATGTTCACCGTCGATAGCTTTTGTGTCCCGGCTTGGTGGGTTTATATCCAAGGCGGGGCATGGTTGCCTAAGAGTTCCACTTTGGGAATGGAGCCAGCTTAAGTACTAGCCATCTCTGCTTAGGGGGTCGCCTAGTAGAGTTTCTCGTGTACGGTTATGTCATGAGACGGGGAATGGAATAGCTGTTGTCGCTAGGTCTGATCAGTCTAGGACTAGGATGTTTTCCTACCTTGTGGTATAGCCTCGAGTTACAGAAGTCTTCTATTGACTGTGCTAAGAACTTATGCCTGTTTGTAGAAGTATTGGTCTTTCATGTTTGATGATTCTATGAGTTTAGAAGGTGAGATGCAAGCCGGCTAAGATTGATAGAGTTTGGATTACCGATTGTTAACTGATTCACATGATTACGTGTTGATTAGGGTTTGAGTGTATCACGGCCATGTTTCTGAGAGGAACCTCTGAGCTAGCATACCAGCTTCCCTACCTCGAGTTATAGTTTATTATCGGTTTCACATGATAGCTTTCACATGCTAGGTTATTTGTTAGTTATTGTTTCATAACATGAAAAGCATATCATATATGTTTAAGTTTTGTATTTTCCATATACATTGCTTTTATGTTATTCATGTTTCATTAAACTCGACATTTCGTGGCTGGGAGAACTCGGAGTTACTCCCCACTGACTGTGGCTTCCGTGTTTATATTTAATGCGGTCGAACAGGTGGTGAATGCATATTTGGGGTACATTGACGAGCTAGCGAGCGAAGTATTTACCTTGGACCTATATTTGGTTCTTAGTTTGTATATTATTATACACTCTTTTATTTCCGTATTTATACGGGAGATATGTCTCCCGTCTTGTATATTTCTTTTGTATAATATTATTTCCGTTTTGTAATGACCCTTTTTATTTATGACACCTTCGTTATGTATTATTATCTTTTATGTATTTAAATAATTTTTTTTCTTTCCGCAAATTTGAGGGTGTCACATCAAAAGTAGAGACTCAACAAGCACACTCAATAACATGATTCAAGTTCTTAAATAATACTCGTAGTACTAAAAGTTCTCAAGGTATGCTGGGCACAAGGTTGTAATGGGGCTATGTTCAATAGGTCAAAGATGGGTGCGTGCTAACGCGTATGGGAGTGTGGGGCTCAAAAAAACTGGTGGTTGCGCTACCACTAATGAAAAGACCCAGACGACCATAACATTAACCAATACCGATCATAGGCAAAAATTCGAATCTCTTGACATTATCATAACTTCGGTAATTGCACTTCACACAATAGGAATTCACATTTACGTATTGATAGCACCATTTTGGAACTGCTACCTTCACAATAGATCTCAGTACTTCACTTTATTGTTTGGAAACTCAACTTTCGATCACTATTCTTGCTGTATAACTTGCTATGAAGCTGAATTATTCTCCAGACATTCATATAACACTGAAACAGGCCAAAAACAGGGGCCCACCGATCGTCATACTACCTTCACCGATCGGTGTACTAGGCCACACCGATAGGTATCAGCTCAAAAACTTCAAAAATCAGGCCCTTTTCTTCATTTGACACGTTTTCGTGACATAACTCTCCTATACGCAACCATTACAGTCTGGGTAGGATGTTTTTACGATGTAGTTCATAATTTGTAAGGTTGTAACCAAGGTAGTCAATATAGTCTTGTGAAACGTGGTCAATAAAGAGTGGATCCTACATCTAAAGGGACGAATCAAGGCAATTTGGCTTAGTGGAGTTCAAATTTAAGTGAATGTCCGGTCCGCGGACCTAGGGTGCATACCTTCGGAAACTACAACGAGTCAATATTCACACTTATGAATCAAGCACAAGCACACAAGTTAAGAATTAAAGTACGTCATTGAGAAGCATTTCGATACAAAGTAGATTCACATCAAACACGACGATTTAGACAAGTTAGACTCGTTAATCCAATCTAATCTCAATATGTCATATCATATAAGTTAGGCCACAGTTGAGATGAATTAAGCTAAGTGTATATATCTTCATCGTCGTTTTGCACATCTCGAACCATTACACACATATAAGCAGTTCTCAAAATTTTTATTTTCACATATGAACATGCAACTGCTTATAGTACATATGAATGAAGTGCATATGAATGAAGCACATAACCAAAACCCTCCCCCAAACCAAACTCGTCATTGTCCTCAATTGGCGAAAATCGGTGCAAAGGTGGTTAAAGGAGAATGGGGAATGCAGGTGAGAGTGAAAGTGGAGAGGGTAGACTTACAAAAGGAGTGAGAGTTCCCCCAAACCGGTTCAAAGCAAGGCGGTGAATGGTGAACAGGTCCTCACCATCCCGAGCTATCATCAGCTAGACGGCTCCGTCATTACCTGTAGCATTACAAAACAGGAGGAAAAATGTCTCTCTCGCTCTCATCTCACACAATGTTCAAAGTTACAAATTGCAAATTGTCCAAAACTAAAACAAACCAAAAAACAAAATTGTTCAAAATGAAAAATAGTCCAACTAAAAACAAAAAAAAATGTCTCAAGGTCTAAGTATATGTCAAATAATCGGGTCGTTGTATGACCCTCCATCAGAAGTGTCTCCAAAATCATCTTGGAGGACTGCGAGTTGCCATGGTGTACTATAAGAAGGTTGATTTCTCCAGAAATTTCGCGGCATCCCATACATCGGCTCTCCGCTCAAACTATTGCCCTCGAATCCTTACGAATAGCTACTCAAATTGCGACCTGCGAAAGATGGGACAGAGCAAACAGACTCCACAGGGTCTCCAGAATAGTGAGACGGAGTCATAAAATCAGTAATAACACAGCTAGACTCCACAACACAGCTCACAGGGGTTTTCAAGCCTACCACCGATCGGTGGGGGGTATGACGATCGGTGGGGGGTACCTCACCGATCGGTGTGAGTGTGCTCTGGCCATTTTGGCCCTTGTTCTGGCATGTGGTGGTCTGTGTCAAGTCTGTGGGGGTCTGAACTGGCTGGTACTGTTCCTTAATCAACGAATCAGACTGAACAACCAAGGGGGAACGGGGTGTAGCTGAAGGTTTAAACACAAGGAGTTCACCCCCCACCTTAAAGGTTAAAGTTCGTTTACCAACATCGATTATTGCGCCAGTCGTATGTAAGAAGGGTCTCCCTAAAATGATGGGGATGTTAGCATCCTCGGGAATGTCTAACACCACAAAGTCTACTGGTATAAAGAACCCTCCAATCTGTACTGGGACGTCCTCTAGCACCCCTAATGGTCGTGAAATGGTCCTATCCGCCATTTGAATGGTCATATTCGAGCTTTTAAACTGAGTCAATCCGACTTTCTTAGCTAGAGATAGGGGTAGGACACTCACACTAGCGCCGAGGTCACATAAAGCATTATCTATATTAAGGGCGCCTATGGTACATGGGATGCTGAAACTACCGGGGTCACCTAGTTTAGGTGGAGAATTGCTCAATTGAGGTGCACTACACCTTTCTGTGAGAGCAATTGTCTCTACCTGGGGCAATGCTTTCTTCCGGTTCAAGAGGTCTTTGAGGAACTTGGTGTAAGAAGGTACTTGTAAAACTAGATCAAGAAATGGAATAGTAATATTAAGTTTAGCAAGTACCTCTTTAAATTTTCCAAATTGTTCCTCGAAAGGGGACTTCTGCTTGAGACGCCTCGGGAATGGCAGCTTAACCTCAGTTCCAGCATTTCCAGCTATCAAGTCCTTCTCCAGACCTTCCCCAGAGCTCTCTCCAGCACCTGTTAGACCCCCATGACGATCGGTGGTGGGGTCCACCGATCGGTGTAATGCTCCACTTTTGCCCCTGCTTGTTTCTGTTTCATATTCTGGTTCACCCTTGTCTCTGACTTTCTTCTTTTCAACCCTTGGCATGGAAAGACTGTCATAGCTAACTCCACTCCGAAGATGAATAGCATTAAGAGTGTGAGTTGGGTGGTTGGGTTGTGGAGGCAATTGGCCTTGTTGCCTTTGAGCTTGCGAGGCGGCCAGCTGGGCTATTTGAATCTCCAAATTCTTGATGGCGCTAGACTTTTCTTGGTCACTTTTAGCCACTTGAGCCACTTGAGCAATAAGGTGCTCTTGGCTTTTCAGAACCCCTTGCAACATGCTTCGTAGATCATTCATGTCGGTAAAAGTGGGTGACTTGTAAGGTTGTGGTGACGATGTGGATGCAGCCTTGTTTGGATGTTGATAGGCTGAACTAGAGGTGCTTGTATTGCCCGGTGGAGGGCCTTGATGAAACTGAGCTTGATATGGTTGCTTGTAGGGTTGTTGAAAGCTCTGACCATAAGGAGAGCTTTGCTGATAGTTATGGAATGCAGCAACCTGCTCTTGAGTGCCCTGACATGTGTAGATCGTGTGCCCATATAACCCACATGCATTACAGATCATAGGCAATGGCGAGGACTGCACTCCACCGATCGGTGGGAGGGGTGTGCCGATCGGTGGAGTGTTGTCCATCTTCAGACTTGCTAGCTGTGCTGTCAAATCTGCAATTTGTGATGTCACGCTATCCTGGAAAAATGTCTCACCACTCACTGCTGCAACACTAGTGTAGGATGATTGTACATACGATATGCTATGATTAGCCATTTGCTCAATCACATTCCTAGCTTCATCAACCTCCACCGAGTCAAACCTCCCATTTGCTGCGGAGTCTAATATCCTCCTTGAGTCTGTATTGAGGGAGTTGTAGAAAGTCATGGCGATGTACCCCTTAGTAAACCCATGATGAGGGCATTGCCTTTCTAGGCCCTTGAATCTTTCCCATGCGTCATATAGAGACTCATTCACCTTTTGTCTGAACCCAGTGATTTGCATCCTAAGGTTAGCGGTACGCTCCGGAGGGAAGAATTTTCTGTAGAAAGCTAGCACAAGTGTATCCCACGCGTTGCTCTCTGTCACACTAAGAGTTTGCAGCCAAGATGAAGCCTTGTCCTTCAAAGAATGCGGGAACATCATTCATTTTATTTGGTCTTGGGTCACACCCTCATCGATAATCATTGCGCACAAGTCGCAAAATTTGTTGATGTGACTAGCCGGGTCTTCATTCATCCCTCCTCTGAATTGCTCTTTTCGAACCAAGTTGTAAAATGATGGATCTATTTTGAACTTGGTAGCTGTGAGGTTCGGCTTGAGAGTCCCAGTTGGAACTTGAGCAGCCGTAGGCAGCCCTTCATCGGCAAGCTTAGGCATGGTCCTTCTTGGTGGTGATGTAGGTGGTGTGGATGCGGGTGATGATGAAGATGATGACAATTGCTCACTAATACTCTCTGCAAGTCTTTGATTCTTGCGCAGGGTCCTTTCTGGTTCAGGATCGAATGTAAGTAGGATCCCAGAACGTCTCCTGTGCATAAAAACTTAGAGAAAACAGTCAGAAAGCAAGGGCACCGATCGGTGGAGTGGGTCTGACCGATCGGTGTAGAGGTAAAACTGAACCTAAAGACCCTAAAAATCAATTTGAAACTATTGCCTCCCCGGCAACGGCGCCATTTTGATATGCAGTTTGTCGTCGGGACTGCTATCAAACAATATTTATAAGCCAACAATACTAGCTAATGAAGCTAGTGGTAAGTCGGGTGTCGAATTCACAAGGAGGACTATTGTTTAAACGGATGTAGGGTGTCTAGAGTTCAATTCTATGGTGTTTACAGTTTTGAGGGGTTGAGTTTAGAGAGAAACAAAATCTAAATGATAAACAAAAGACCAAAGCTTAATAACCAACAAATGCTTAATGAAAGGAAATGTAAAATCAATAGAGAAAGAAACTAGGGTGTGTCGGGACTGTCGATAATGAGTCGGGAAATGGATGTCAAGGTAATGCATCGGTCTCGGGTGGTAACTATATTACTTTGTAGGTCTCAACAGTCACCGCCTATTTGAGATTGACAGCCTGTGCCCTAATTACTTGGTCGGTCTCATAGGGTTGTGCTCCGGCGTAGGGTAGAGAGCGGCCGCTAACTAACTTACGTGATGAAACAATCAAATAGGCGAGCCAAAACAGTTTAATTAACAAGTCATTGCACTAATCAATATCGATTCGTCCCTACCCTAGTATGGAATTTAGCTACTCATAGGTGAAATAGATCTAAGCATATGAACTACTATATTAGCATAAGACATCATAGCAAAGCGATGTGGAAACAATAAACAAACGAAATAACTAAATGCGAAACAAAGGAACCTGAAATAGGGCAAAAACAAGGAGGATGCCGATCGGTATAAGGCTATGGCGATCGATATAGTGTTGTAAACGGACGAAAACTTAAAACTAATCGACTAAAATGTAAAACAATAATCTAAAATGGTGTTTTAGAGCGGAAACTCGATCCGTGACAAGGGATCTTGCGTCTAGGGAGAGATACCCCCTTACTCTCTTCACTTCTCCTTCATATAGAGCTAGGTTTTCTCTTTTAGGCTTCGATGTTTCTTCTGAGTGACTTGGGCTTCGGAAAGCTTCGGTCCTGTTGCTCAATAGCTTGCCCAGTAGATTAGAGAGGTAGAAAACGAAAGTGGGCTTGTCCTGGCCGATCGGTGGATTGGTCTTGACAATAGGTGTGGGCTTGAATTGTCCTCTATAGGTCTTCATTTGATAGTTCAAGGTAGATGTGGGCTCCCACCGAAAGGTGGGCTTTTATGAAGTGTCCACAAGGCTTAGGAAGAAGTGGAAAGGGCCCCCAGGATGTCTCTGATGATCGCTGGTGGGCCATTTGGCCCTTGGACGATCGGTGGGAGGCATCACCGATCGGTGGCACTGTTAAATTCCGGCACCGCGCACTGAACTTAAAACGTCCGCCATTGCTTCGTTACTTGGCGGATTTTGGCGTTCTTGGTCTCATTCCGAAGCTAAGAAAGAGATCTATCTTATCCAACTTGAATCGTCTCAATCACATACCTAGAACTCAATCTATTTCCCTTCAAACTATCCAAAATGCATCCAAAAGCACCCCGAGAAGTCCTAAACCGTCAATTGAGGAACAAAACATACCAAAGTAGCATAGGCGAGGGATATGACATGAAATCGGCTCAAATGAGCTATAAGTAAGACTGAAATGGGGGCGAATAAGTGTGTAAATGTGCATATAAAATATGCACATCAAGAATTCCTTATTGGTTCTTCGGTTTTTGAAACCTTTGGGAATGTGTCAAATTATGGAGTTGAGAGAATGTTACTATGCTTGAGTTGCAATTCCGCAATTGGGAATCCGTGTTATATGAAAGGGGGGATGAATTGGGTTGTAATCGATTTGTTAAATCTAGGTGTACCTTACTTTGATGATTGTGGTACGATGTTCCCTTGTAAGAGACCTTTGTTTGGGATGAGTTGCTTTACTATCACCCTAAGCCTGAAAGGAGAAATTTTATGGAATTAAACCTTAAACCTTTACTTGTGCCATCATCCCTTTTCATTTCCATTCTTGAATATTTTTGTCAAGATTGATCTTTAAGAAATCGTATGCTCGTATCTTCTTTCTTACTCGGATATATTCATACCTCTACTATCTGCTTTGTCTCTTTCTTGACCTCGTTATTTTCAGCGCTCCTCTCTTGTAATCTCGTGCCTTTTTATTCATGTGTTCTCCTTGAGATTCCTTATCGTTTTCTATCTCGTTGCTCCTTCATCTTTTCTCTAGTGGATTGGATATTCCGTTTGTAAGGCTCATAGAATAAGCGTGATGTAATTTGGGATTCTTTAGCTAGAATATGTGTCATTGGATTGAGCAAATTTCATGTTATATTTCATCATGGGAAATAGGACTTAAGCTCTAGGATGAATCCTAATAGTGATAATGTATCCTCTCTTAGTGGTTTTAGATTTGGAGCTTGGTATTGTAGTGTCATTTTGAGAATTGAGTTGATCATGATAATAGTTCGTTGTTGTTGGGTATTATAACGGTTGCTTGGTATGTCATTTGGGAATTGGATGTCTCTAATTGGTGGATTCTAAAAGAGACTTTGCTTTAGGGTAATTAAGTCGGTACCCAAGGTTTGAGAAGTATTGTCGTAAATGAAAATCGATTCATATTGAGTTTTAGATGAACTAGATGATTTGAATGGTTGTCTGATTGCCAAGTAATTGGCCATTTGTGGTTTGGAGTTAGTAATTCTCTTTTATTCTTAAGGAATCATAGTTCGAGATTGAGAAATGTTCGTTGCAAGCTTTTGATAGTGAGTGCTCAGTTGTTATGGATTATATAGATAGAATGGTGAACCCATTTATCTTGAGAATTAGTAACCACCATAGTTTGCTAATGTGACTATTTATATTTGAGGCTTCGAGCGTAGTAATTGAAAGTCCTAGACCTTTAATTAGACTCCTCTAACTAATTCATTAAATTACATTAAGTTAATGATTTAGGATCTAGTTATCATGCATGCAAATATAAAAGCATAAAAGAAAAGATAAGACCAAAACATCCTTACATTGGGATTTTTCGGTTCAATATGGGCACAATAAGAACTCCTTCTTATTGTTCTTGAGCATGAAATTAAGTGGATGATCCTCCAAAAATAACCTCCAAAGTAGAAGGTCTCCTTCTTGTTGCACCCAAGATTATACCCAAATAATCTTACCTTATTATTAACTAGATAATAAGTAAGATAAATACTACTAATATTATTGTATTACTACACTAGTAATATGTAGAGAATATTAGTATATATGAGAGTTTAGAGAGAAGTTGAGTATTTTAGAGAGATGTTTCAAAACAAGTGAAAAACAAGAAGTGAAGTAATGAACAACCAAAGTGCTCTATTTGAGTCACTTTGGCCGGTCATATACTCTCCAAAAGAGGTGATTTTCTTCCTTATTTTATTGCCATGCAAAGTGGTAATGTGTTGTAGTGAATAAAATGATTTTAGGTTTACTATTCATGTCATAAGCACATGTTGCTTGTGAGTATGAATAAGAGCAACCATCATCACTATCCACTACATACCAACCGGCCATGTGAGCCTTATTTTGGTCCATTTTGATTTTTGATATTTGTCCCACAAATACTTATTAATCATATGCTTAATTATCTTGTATAATTAAGTGTTAATTTGATCATATAACAATTATATGACACAAATAAATGAATAATATGTACTTAACATTTTAAGTAATATTTTACCATTATATCAATATATAATGGGTCCCACAATGCTTAGTTAATTTATTTTACAACTCTTTGTAAATATAATTAACTAATTACCTCTATCTCAAAACCTCAACTAATTTAGTAATTTAACGATTAATTACTAAGTTAAATCTTATTTAATCGTATTAAAATAAGATATAAATTTATTAGTCAATTATCGCATAATTGAAAAATAAACTTAATCGAATTTGAGTTCTTAACTCAATTTCTAACAATTAACTCTCGTACATATCGAATATATGTAATGCTCTAATTAAACTGTATCGTATACAATAATTAGTATTCTATTTGGGCTCATCCTATAGGTGTGACCTAAAGGGATCAGTTGATTACCGCCGTCATACGACAATAACGTCAAACTCTAGTCAGCCAACCGTTATTGATTTACGTTAATCAACTGACGTGGAGTATCAAAATATACTAATCATGCCACGTATATTCCAAATGAGATTTATTATATAAATGCACTATTGTGGAGGACACTTACTCCAACAATCTCAACTTGTCCGATACAAGTTGTGCATGTAGCAACACTATTGCGGAGGACTCCTCCTCTTACAATTCTCCCACTTGTCTCGCAAGTTGTGTGCTACCGATTCTCTTGTCTCTTTTGCGTCACATCCTCCCACTCATTGCAAGGTGTCTTACAGGTCGCACTTGCAATTGAAATTATAAATAGAGTGGGTTTTCTCGATCTGGGAGAATAACTGTCTGACCGGAAAATCTACCAGAGATCTCTTCCGAGCGTGGCCACGCATTTCCAGTTACTACTCCTCGAGTGGCCCGAAGATGTTAATACCCAACGTGGGTGGACAATTCCTGTTGACCCATCTTACACTGTATGATGCAGATCACCATGACCCAGAAGATGTCCATCGGCCTCCTTTCACGGCACGACCTAGGACAAAAACCAAAGTCAATCGGAAACTACACCGACTCAGGTAAATGGTCGCCAGTCTAAAGAATCGACTCATAGGAATAAAATAGAAATCCCCGCCACGACCAGGCTTCAACAATTTTGATAAGGGACTCTATTATGGTCACTGCCCGACAGAGTGTCTCCACAGTCTGTCTATGTAAACGACCAGTCATCTCCATGACCCCATGGTGCTGAACCAACCATCGATCGACTTACAGTCTAGTCACTTCGAGACGTCACCTCAAATGAGTGACTAGGGACAAAACACTAAGTTCATCTTGTTCACTTGAATTGGGTTCAACTTTTCTTTCAACCAATTCGGATAAACAAAATATTAAAATTTAGTCAAACTAAATAAAGGAGTTTTTAATGAAACTCTAACAATTAATGCGATTATCAAATATTTGGAAAAATTGATACGCTATCAATAAAATCATATCTTATAATCTCTAGCAATTCAGGTATATATTTCAATCCCATTGAAATGACATGACTATCATGTTCAGCCTGCAAAAGGCATGGCTAATGGATTAGCAATACTTGCATCTTTCCCATCGTTGTGATTGCTATTTCTCTTTGTCTACGTAATCTCATATTACATAAAACTTTCTGAGTACGTGTCTAGGTTTGAATCTAGACTTAGGACTCTTGTCCTAAAGTAGCTCCCACTGTTTTACCAGTATAATGGGATAGGATATACAGCTATATGAACTACTTCTAGTCCCTTCAATACTGTCGAATCAAAACTACTTTCATATGCATCATCATATGATGCAATGTACTCTATTTCCGTTGTGAAATCCGCAATGATAAATTGCCTGGAACACTTCCAGCGGATACATGACATTTATATTTTAAAATGTCACTCCTACTTGGAACCTTTCCAATAGTCTTTTCTGCTTGGAACTCTTCCAACAGATAAATCTTCTATAAAACACAGCCAGCTCGTGATTTCAAATCACTTTGATCAGTTTGGAAACTGAAGTCTGTGTAACCCTTACACGCAACTCATTTTAAACTCCAAACACATGGAACATATCTTTTAGTCCTTCGCAAGTACTAAGGATGTTCTTTATGGCTATCAAGTGACTCTCACTTGAATTTGATTGCAAATGATTCGTCATACTCAAAGCATGCGAAATGTTGGATTGAGTATACATCACAGCGTATATAATTGATCCCGCAGCGGAAGCAAAAGGAATCAATTATGATATGTTCAACTTCCTTGAACTAGTCAAAGATCTTATCAATATAAGAATTTTGACTCAATGCTAATATCCTTTTAGATTTATCTTCATAAATCCAGATATCTAAAAGATGTATTCTACTTCTCCAAAATCTTCCATCATTTAAAATGATCAATATGTCTCCACATATAAGACTGATGAAAACCATATTACTCCCACTAAACTTCATGTATAAACATAATTTCTCGAGATATCGAGAAATATTTTATGACATGATTGACACACTAATTCCAACTCTTTAGTGCTTACTTAAGACAGCCTCTTAAGCTTGCAAATTAACTTAGGATAGTTAGGATCTATGAACCCACAGGTGAATATAAAATATACTACCTCTTCTAGAATCGTATTCAAGAAGGTGGTTCTTGAGGTCCAATTGACATCATACTATTATGATATGTTGTAATCGCTAAGTATATTCGAATGGATCAAAGAATTAAGGTTGGTGCAAACTCTTTGCCTACCAATTTATCTTTGAAAACATTTTAATGTTCATCCATGCAAAATTCGATCTTAAAAAATCAATTTACATTGAAGAGGTCGTACTTCTTCAAGTAAAATTTATCATGTCATATACCTGACCATCATGCATGGAGTCCATTACAAATCGCATGACTCTAAGCCATAGCAAGAAGTTGAGACTAAAAACAGTCTTTTATAAGTCACATATTAGAATTCATCACTATTAAGGAGTGATAAAATTCTACCTGACCTCCTAGGTTCCGAAGAAACAACTACTGAACAAGCAATGAGGAAAACTTTTTCCGGATCATATGCTCAGTTTGTGGCTCTTGAAACATTTTCTCCCACTCTGTCTTATCAAGAAATAATCGTATTTTTATTGAAAGACAGCATTACGAGTCACAAACGCTTTGTTCTCGTGGTCAATGTGGAATTATTGAGCACTTGTTTCATTTAAATAACTTATAAATTAGGTACGCTACCTACCCATATCGTATATGGAATGAAATCAGACTGTTTTAACTGTGTTTAAATATGGTGGGAAAAGAAATAGCAGACAAAAATATTAAGATCCCAAGGTTAGTCAAATGGCTCATTTTGACTTGACAAAGACAAAACCATGTCGTATAAGGTTCCGTTTCTCTATTCAACAACACCTTATCTAATAATGTGTGTTAGAAAAGTTAACTTGTGAAACCATTTCACAATACTTTTGGTGAAAATCAAAGTCAATACTTAGATTTTTATAGTTACGAATTAATCGTAAGTCTTTGTCTAATACTCTTGGTGATTAACTACTTCACATTGAAGCTCTTTGAACTTTTCAAAGATTTCCCATAGTACCTCATTAAGTAGAATCAAATATAATATCTACATAAATCGTTGGTAAATAAAGTGAAATAGTCATAACCATCTCTGGTTGTGTTTGTTATTGGACTACACATATTCTTATGTAATAGGGTCAATAACTTACTAGTTCGATTTCCTTTTTAACAAAAGGGCACGAATCATCTTGCCTTGAATACAAGATTCGCACACACCATAAGATTCAAAATCAGATGGTTTAGGGATAGTTGTTAATACTAGCCTCTTAATGTGCTACACAATCCCAGAATTAAGATTAGATTAGGGTCACCAATTTTGAGCCTTTTTCAATCTATATGACAAGTAATTTCTAGTTTAGGTCAAGAATATAATTACCTTTGATTGGTATGGGATAACCATTGACCAAGTATAGGCATAAATAGATACAACGCTTGTTCCATTCACAAAAGTGAAACACTTGTGTCGTACACAAAAGTGGATACTACATTCTTTATTTAGAGGTCATGTATATAATAACGTTTATTAAAGTATACCTCTAAATTCAAGACTAGATTGATCTCATTATAACTTTTATATGTCTCTGTGAAAATAGAACTACAATAGTTATATTTCCCTTGTAGGTCGACATTTAATCATGGTTGGTCGTCGCACGAATCATTATTATATGCATTGAATACATTGATGAAAACCATAATGGGTATCTAATACCCAAAAATTGCATTTAGCAAAATAAATGTCGATCATATAGATATTATGGGTGAAAATAGTACACCCAATTTCTAACTCTTTAGAAAACTTGGGGCATATTCTTTTCTTGTGTCCTACACTGTAAAATAGAATCGTCAAAAAATTGGGTTCGACACCTTGCTTGGGTTTTGACTTTACTATTCAAAATAGTCTTGCCTTTTTCCCTTGCCTTGTGCCAAACTCGTGCCAACCTACTCTTGAACCTCGTCGTAACAATTAAGAATATAAACATCATTCTTAGTGCTCCCACTCACTTTCATGAATCTCTACTTAGACAAGTATATTAGAATTATTGTGAAGACTATTCTTCATTTCATTCATGGTTTTACTTTCACAAGGATAAACCTTTCATGAAGTGACTACGGTATTTGGTTATTCACGATTTTAAATAAATCGATTAACCTAGTCGTCCCAACTGATTTGGCCTCTTTTAAGGTAAGCCTCGATAAGGAGCATTATGACGACATACCAAAAATTAAAATATTTTCGTTGGAGCGAAAAGATTGATGTACCATTGTTATGAGAAGACGTCACTAAAAATCAAAACGTTTTTGACTAAGTGTGACTTATGCATTTACTCTTCATAAGAGACATTTGCAATGGTGAATATGAGGATCAAAAGATAAAATTCATTTTGTCTTTAGCTACGGTGGTTTAAACGGAGATCGCAATCAAAATGCTACCGTATAAAATAATGGAAACTCCTTTCCACGATTGAACGGATTTACAAGTTCGTAGAAGGAAAAATAATTGTCATTGCGCGAATAAAAATAAATATCAACGGAAAATAAACATTCATTGCTTATATATAATTCACTTGTAAAACAATTTTAACAAGTCACTCATATAATGACCTCTCACTAAATTATATAAGTGATTCCAAGACCCATATTTAGACAAAAAATAGTCATCGAATGCTACCTTTATCTAAAAATGGTAAGTTATTACTTGACTAATTCTACACTTAGAACTCTTGGTTGACGGATTTCAACTAAATCCATCTCCTAGTCCCAAGATAACGCTTATCTCGTTGAGTCCAATCCAATTTTGGCTTGTGATCGCATCACCCTACTTACCCGAGGTAAAAAGGGACCCACGAGCGTGCTAGCCCTAATGAACACGGGGTTCATAGGTGCTTCAATTGGTAAGGCTAAATCTCACTTTTTTAAGTTATGTGAGAGGTCTTGTCAATTTACTTATTAATTCCCTATAAGCAAACTAAGTCGGTGAATTTTGAATAACTTTGAATTGACAATCGAGAAAAAAAAATGCATGTTGGCGATTTTGGCATGAGCGGAAAAATAAAGCAAGCAAAAAATAAATCCTAGTATGGCCACCTAGCTAATTTAGTTAACTAGTAGATTACAAAATCGGAAACCAACTCCTTGGCCCCTTGCCTCTTCACGGAACACGCTCCAAAAAGGCACCGTCTTTTGGAACACCGACTTCGGGAATCTCCGTCTTCATAATAATTAATTACAAAAGATACAAATAAAATTCCTATTATACATTTGATCTAGAAAATGAAATTAAATTATTACAAACGGCGATACGAGATCGCAAATAAAATTACAACCGAATCGGTATTCCCTTACATTACAGGTAATACCGATTAAAATAATCTAGGCCATACTAGGTACAACTTGCATTAAAAATTAAATAAATGACATTCATTCATTCAAAAATAACAACATAAATAAAATGCTTTAAAAATCATGCCAAAATCGCCCTCGATACTTATCATGCTCATTCTCGATCGGTTTTATGAATTTTATCGATTTTTACCCATTAAAAATCAATAATCAACACTTAAATCGTATTTAAGCTCAAACTAATTATCTAAACTGATTAAGAACTCAAAATTAGTCCCCACTAACTTTGTTTGTATTTAATTAGTTCGAATTGATCGTATTTTCTAAAAATAGATGTTTAATCATAACATTTATGAAATAAACCCAAAATAAAATATAAAACTCATAAAAATTTGAAACCAAAAATTTTGTACATTCTGGAACATTTCCAGGAACTCTAAAAACCAGAAACATTTGCCCAAAAAATTGAATAAATTTTATGAACAAATAACTTAATATTCAACGGTTTTATCAAATAAAA
>JAIUZE010021899.1:0-30317 GCA_022085475.1 Heliosperma pusillum | reverse complement strand
GGGGGGGGGGGGGGGGGGGGGGGGGGGGGACCGGTGGGAGAGGGTTAGGTTTTTTTTCTTTGGTTTTTTTTTTAAAGAGGATGTTAGAGAGAGAAAGGAGGTAGAAAGAGAATGAGAAATGTGAAAATGAAAGAAGATGAGTGAAAAAGGGTATATATATTAGGGTTTGAAGAGATTGGATTGTGCGTGTCTCACAATCTTGACCCTCCATTTTGTTTTAATCCTAGCCATTCATCCTCTTGATCCAATGGCTTGGATTAGGACTCAAGGACTCAAAGTTAAGGAAAGACTCATTTGAACCTAACTCTATATATATATATATATATATATATATATATATATATATATATATGAATTGAATCATGTAAGGCACCATTCTTACGGTGAGGCTGCCGTACTCATCTGAACCATTAATCACATATGAATCAAGGACTCAGATTGAATAGATGATTATACGCTGAAATCAACTTTCACTCCTCTTATTTAGCCATAATTCCACTTTCTCTCTTATACTTATCCTCCCAATAGCCTACTGTCTCTTTCCACTCTTATTCCTACAGGAAAAAAATTTAAACTCAATCAAAATAATCCCCAAATTCAAGAAACCCTAAATAAAGCACAAATTAATCTCAAAAACACTAAATATTTATGTGATTTTCCACGTAACAATAATAACGAGAAAGATTACTAATCAATCGGCGAGAATTATCATATGATGAGCACCAGGTAATTTGAAAATTTTCAGATTAAAAGCATAATATCAATGATGAACATAAAAATTGCCTGAATTGATTATGCTTGATCAAATTTCATAATGTTCTACGCTTTCATCCTAAATATCGTAAGTTAATTTCTTTTTTGTAACTTAAATCAGTCTTAATTATTATTTTAAATATGCAATTTTTTTATTTTTTTTTCGATTTTCCGTGTTTACGATTTTAATTTTTTTGACTTGCAATTTTCATGTGTTTATTTCTTCATTTAAGTGTTTTATTTCTTAATTTTGATGTATTTAAGTTATGGACTATATTACTATGTCGATTTTTCAGTTTTAATCAATTTTCAAGTGTGTGCATGCAAACTTCGATCATTAACATTTCTTTAGTCTAATGTATGCTAATATTTCCTATGTTTTTGCATGATTTGATTTTGTTGTTGCCGTCGTCGTTCATATATTTATTTATTGAATTTTCGTTATTTCACTTAATATGAGGTACGATTCCTCTTTTTTATGCTTATACAGTTTTCTCGTCCTTTTGCTTTACAATTTCCATCCCTTTTTCATCTTTGATTTGTGTTTTCTGAAGTTATATATTTGCGTTTATGGTTGTATATTCATGTTTCGTCAGTAGATGAGGAGTTTGATCAAATGTCTCAATGAAAGTTGTATTGTAACTGAATTTACTGTCTTTTCTGTATTGTTTCGAATTAATTAGTTTTTTCGGGTGTTATTTTCAATATATGTTTTTATGTTTGGTAATGTACTCATTTCGCTTGAAATTTACTGCATATCATCGAGTTTTAGTGTACTCAATTCTAGTTTTAAATCAAGTAAAAGATGTGTTTGTTGAGTTTCAGTGTTGTTGATTCTACTGGTATCAATTATTTTAATGTTTAGTTGGGAGGATGAGTAATGAGCATTGGTTTTGTTAGGAGGAGATAATGAAACATATAAAAATGTTTCTTTGATGTGCGTGTGTGTATGCTGTTAAAAAAGGATTCACAAAATCATGTCCAAGCTTCACAAAATCAGGTCCAGGATTCACAAAATTGAATCCAATATTCACAAAATTAGCTCTAGGGTTCTCAAAAGTTGTTTTAGGATTCACAAAACACAAAAGCAGATTTCTACTTATTTGTGATTATATTTACATTTTGATCTTGTGAATCGGTAATTGCTAAATTTCATAATCGGGCCTGTCTCCAACCCGTACTGAGAAGAGAGAGTCCACTTTATAAACCCAAGGGGGTCCACTCTAAAACCAATTGGCAATAGAGGGAGTAGCCCATTGCCTTATAAAGTGGTAAACTCTTCCCTCTTTTCTCAATGTGGGATTACACTCACATGTGAACAATTGAGTTTCTTCACACTCCCCCTCACATGTGAGCCCACTTTAAATCAGACTGGGGGGCTTTCTGGCCTCTCTTCCAGTCGTCAAGCAAACCATGTTATTATTCAATGGCTGCGTTTTTTCTTAGCCCAGTTTTTTTTCTTTTATGCCCAGGTCTTTTTACCATGGGCTCTGATACCATGCTTTAATCATTGCGTTGCATTGTCGCCAAGCAACAACCTCCATGGTCTCTTCCGCACCTTCCACCACGACTGGCCTCTTCACGGTACCCTCGATGAAACCTAATTTATTTTTAGCATCGAGACCGTTCCTCACCGCATCTGCCCATAGTTGATAATTATCTCCGTCAAAAATAATTTGTGATAGAGATAGATTAGGGCTTTCTCCTGGGTGTAAATAGAGAGGCGAAGAAGGGGGTATGTGCTCTGTTTTTGAAGTTTGTTTACTTCTTGACTCACCCGTCATCTTGTCAAAAATATGTGTGTTGAAAAGAAAAAAATAGCAAAGATCCAGGATCAATGCTCTGATGCCATGAAAGACAAGATGAACGAAGCAAAGCAAAAGAAGTTGGGAATGATTACGTTGTTATTAAATAAAATATGCTAATACAACCTATTCTATTTATACAACAATAGAATATTTACTTGCCTAAGAGTAAGCCTACAATTAAGGCTACAAAATATACACATAACTAAAAATGGTTAAGATATATTTACATAATATTTCTCAATACTCCCCCTCAAGTTGGAGCACTTGGCAAGCTAATGCCCAACTTGGAGCGCAGATATTGAAAAGCCTCTCTTCCTAATGCCTTCATAAAGATATCCGCCAATTGATCTTTACTTCGTATATAAGCAGTTAAAATGGTTTTATTCAAAATGTGATGCCGCACAAAATGGCAATCGACTTCAATATGCTTGGTGCGATCATGGAAGACGGGATTTTTAGCGATATGAAGGGCAGCCGGGTTATCACAAAAAATCTCAATGAGAGTATCATGGACAATACCAAGTGAGCTTAGAAAAGATTTTAGCCAAACAACTTCACTGGTCACTGCTCCCATGGCACGGTATTCTGCTTCCGCACTGGACTTGGCAACAGTTGTTTGCTTTTTAGCTTTCCACGAAATCGGCGAGTGTCCCAATGTAACAAAATATCCGGTCAAGGACTTCCTAGTCAATGGGCATCGTGCATAATCTGAATCCGAATAACCACGTAGCAATAAATCATTGTCTCGCCTAATGACAATGCCCTTTCCCGGACTTCTTTTGATGTATCGAATAGCCTTTAGAACCGCATCCATATGCTCTCTTCTTGGGGCATGCACAAATTGACTTAGGATGTGAACCGCATACACCAAGTCTGGTCTAGTAATCGTCAAGTAAATGAGACGACCAACCAATCGTCGATACACCATTGGATCATGAAGCAATTCACCCTCGGCCAAGGATAGAGAATGGTTTGGCTGCATTGGCAGTTCGGTTGGCTTAGCTCCTTCCAAACCCGCCTCCTTTATAATTTCTAAAGCATACTTTCTTTGGCTAAGGAAGAGCCCTTTCGAACTACTTGCAACTTCAATTCCGAGAAAGAACTTTAGGCGGCCAAGGTCTTTAATTCCAAAACTTTTGTCAAGAAAAGACTTGAGACGTGTGCTAGCCTCTTCACTATCACTCACAATTATCATATCATCGACGTAAACCAAAATTCCAATGAAAACGCCATCTTTATTGTAAGTGAATAATGAATAGTCCGCCAAAGATTGAATGAACCCATACCTTGTCAACGAGTTGGTTAATTTATCAAACCAATTCTGCGATGCTTGTTTGAGTCCATATAGGGATTTTTGTAATTTTCAAACTTTAGTCGATCTTCCTGTTTCAAAGCCCGGTGGCAACCTCATGTAAACTTCCTCCTCCAAATCTCCGTGAAGGAAAGTGTTATTGACATCTAAATGTGTGATGGTCCACCCCTTCGAAACAGCTACAGCAAGCAAGCAACGCACACTCGTCATTTTTGCAACGGGTGCAAAAGTCTCATGGTAATATATCCCTTCAACCTGCGTGTATCCTTGCGCAACGAGTCTGGCTTTGTATCTTTCAATGGACCCGTCCGCCTTGTACTTCACCTTGTAAACCCATCGACATCCGATTGGTTTCTTACCCTTTGGGACGTCAACTACTTGCCATGTCCTATTAGCTTCAAGGGCATCAAACTTTTTTCCCATAGCTTCCTGCCATTCTTTAACTTTGGATGCCTCATTGTAATTCCGTGGTTCTCGTATTGCATCCACTTTTGCCAAAAAGCTCCTGTAATTATCAGAAAAATAATTGGTGGTAACATAATTGACCAAAGGATAACGAGTACCTCTCTTTGTTGATGTCGATTGTGATGAGTGAGCAACAACAGTGGGGTCTATGAGGCGCGTCGATTTACAGTAGTAATCCTTCTTCCAGTAAGGATCAAATTTTTGGCGCGCACCTCGTCTTTCTGCCTCGGGTACAGTACCCGCAACATCAGTACCTCTTTCTGGCGTATCTGAACCATTATTTGACTCAGCTTCTGATTCTTGCCTAACCCCATTCGGACCAGCTATATTTTCATTCTCAAATTGTGTTATTTGCTCAATATTGCTGGCATCATCACGCACTTCTTCAATAAAATCATCCACTAAGAAAGGCATTTCAGGCGTATGACTGACATTGGAGTCTTTCGTGGCTTCCCCAGTAGCAAAATGAAAAATGTGTTCATAAAAAATAACATCTCTCGACTCGAAAATTTGCTTGTTTTTCAAGTCATAAACTCGCCACCCCTTTTTGCTACTCGGGTATCCTACGAAAATGCATCTTTTACCTCTCTCATGAAATTTATCTTTCGGCCTATCTTTATTATGGACATAACAAACACTTCCAAAAACCCGAATATTATCAAAACATGGTCGTTTCCCATACAAGACGTCAAAAGGAGTTAGCCCATCAAGAATACGAGTAGGTGTTCTATTTATCAAATACGCAGCGGTTAAAACGCATTCTCCCCAAAAATGGATGGGCAATTTTCCTTGAAAACGAAGAGCTCTAGCTTTCTCTAAGATGTGTCTATGCTTCCGTTCCACCCTACCTGCAGCAGGAGCTCACCCAAGGGGTTTTGATGATCAAACCACCACAAACAAGACAAGCTTGACCCCTCAGATGGAAGCTCAAGTTACAAGGTCCAAACAACAAACTATGACAAGCCAAGATCAAGCCAGACCAAGCCACACCAATGAGGAAGGAAGTCCAAGGCTCAACAACCCATGCCAAGCCCCAACACAACCCACATTACCCACACAAAGCAGAAACAAAACCATTCAGGCCCAGGCAGACCAGTTAACAAACCCTGCAGCTAGAAGGTACACCAGGGCATCCCAACCACCCCCACCATGGCCTACCATCAAGCCAACCCACTAAGCTACAAGTTTGTCCAGGACAAATCCTTTTGAAGTCTAGCAAAAACTCATGAAACAGACACCCCAAGTTAGAGTCCAGCAAACCATTAAAACAGAGAAGGTACAAGACAGATTATGGTTTCCTTTTGCTTAAGTCAACTTGTCCTCGTCCAAGGCAGGTCTTATCTAAGTTCTAATAAGAGTAGGGAGTCCCAAGGAGAAGCAACACATCCAGGCAAAGCAACAAGGCAACAAGAACAACAGATTTCCATTTCAGGAAAACTCCAAAACTGCTTTATTTGCTTTTTGTTCAGTCTGTTTTTTGTGTCTTGTGTCTGTTCTTTATAGTTGTTGAGCTCGTCCTATTGTGAGGCTCTTAATTAGTGTCAGTAGTAGTAGTTTGAATCCTAAGTTGGCCCTTGGATGATCTGTACATCCAATGGTTCACAAGTTATCAGCCCCTCTATATAAAGAGGTCTTGTATGTTTGTTTCAGTTAGACTTTATGAATGAATGAACTTTGAGAAATCCCTCAAATCTATCAAACTTGTGCTAAGAGCTGTAGTTTGAAGCAAGCCTGATACATCTTCAAGGTGTTTGATCAGTGCCTTGTCTTGTGAGTCAAGTTATATCTGTGCCTTGCTGTGGTTAACTTGCTTGCTGTTTGAGTCTAGTCTAGGGTGTTTGTGCTTTGCTGTAACACCTAAAAACTGTCTCTAAAACCAGTCTTGAGTCCTTCCTCTAGTGCCTTGCTGTAGAGGAGTGTCTCTAAGTCATATCCCTTGAGTTGTCAGTTAATCAACTCACCCTCTCTAAAACAACATCCATTTGTTACTTGATATTGTTCTCAGTTTGAGTCAAGTTAATCAAGTCTCCTTAAAACTTGTAAGCCTTAGTAGTTTACACTCCAAATTGGTTATCAGAGCTTTGGTTGAGAGTCTTAGTGAGTTCATTTTCCCTAACTACATTTAAAAACACAAAAATAGCCCAATGAGTGAAGAGAGACTAGCAGGAGTGGAAACAAGGATGAAGGACCTGGCTGGGATTGTAACCACCCTAACCAGAACCCTGGACCAGGTTATAGGCAACCATTTGCTTGCTGGAGAAAGAGGCAGAGGACGTGGAAGAGGCCAAGGAGGAGGCAGAGGAAGGCCACCTGATGATGAAGAGTATCCAGACTCAGATGACTCAACAAGAAGCAGAGCTTCCATCCACAGGAACACAGACAAGCATCTTAAGGTAGATATCCCTGAGTTTTCTGGTAGTCTTAATCCTGATGACTTGTTAGAATGGCTAAGAGAAGTAGAAAGGATCTTTGAGTACAAAGGATACAATGATTCTAAGTCTTTTAAAGTAGCCATCCTTAAACTGAAAGGGTATGCTTCCCTTTGGTATGAAACTATGAAAGGGTTAAGGGCTAGGGAAGGTAAAGAACCCATCAAGTCTTGGACTAAACTGAAAAAGAAACTGTTAGACAAATTTGTTGCTAAGGATTACACCCAGGATCTGTTTATCAAGTTGTCTAAGTTGAAACAAGGAGACAAACCTGTTGAATCTTATCTGAGAGAGTTTGAACAACTCACCTTACAGTGTGATATAAATGAGAAACCTGAGCAAAGGATTGCTAGGTACTTAGAGGGTCTAGATAAGAACATTGCTAACAAGGTTAGGATGCAACCTCTGTGGTCATTTGATGATGTTGTCAACCTATCTCTGAGAATTGAGAAGATAGGGAAGACTAAGCCTGCTACACCAAAACCTGTTAGGCCTTTTCAAACCAGACCTTATAGTGGGTTTAGAGCCATGGATACCCCTAAGACAGCACCCCCACCTACCTTAGACAAGGGTAAGGGCATCATGGGTCAAAAGCCAAGCACTTCATTGACTGAGAACAGAATTAGGTGCTTCCAATGTCAAGGCTATGGACATTTCAGGAAGGATTGCCCTTCTAAGAAGACCTTAACTATAATGGAAGTTGAGGCTTGGGAGAAAGAGGGTCTAGTTGAGTATGAGAGGGATGAGCCTGAGGTTGAAGAAGTGGTGAGTGAGGAAGAAGAGTCTAGTCAGGAGGCAATAGTGGCACTCCCTGACACAGGCCACATCTTAGTCTTATGGAGAGTAATGCATTCACAACAGATACCTTTGGAGGAGGATCAAAGGTCCCTCATTTTCAGGAGCAGATGTACCATACAAGGGAGAGTTTGTAACCTTATTATAGATAGAGGTAGTTGTACCAATGTGGCTTCTGTTGCTATGGTTGATAAGCTGAAGTTGAGCACTCAAGATCACCCTCACCCCTATAAGTTGAGATGGCTGAGTAAGGGAGCAGAGGTTAAGGTGGATAAGCAATGCATAGCCCCTTTCTCCATTGGAAGTGTGTACAAGGATGAAGTATTGTGTGATTTGGTTCCAATGGATGCCTGTCACTTGCTATTAGGAAGGTCATGGGAGTTTGATAAAAGCTCCATACACCAAGGAAGAAGCAATACCTATTCCTTCAAGCATGGGAGCAGGAAGGTGACATTAGCCCCCTTGCCACCACATCAGAAGAGCTATGGGAGTCCTAGTTTGGCTGAAGATATTAATGGAGTCTTGTTTCTATCTGAATCAGCAATGGTCAAAGAGTGTAGTGAAGAGCAGCCTATATTGATGCTACTATCAAAAGAAGTTCAGGAAGAGGAGTCTAAGGTAATCCCTACAGAAGTTAAGTCCCTCATTGATCAGTTCAAGGAAGTGTTTCCAGATGAACTTCCTGATGGCTTACCCCTTTTGAGAGGGATTGAACACCAGATAGACCTTGTGCCAGGGTCTGTACTACCTAATAGACCAGCCTATAGGCGTGATCCTAAGGCTACACAAGAGCTGCAGAAGCAAGTTGGAGAGTTGATGAGTAAAGGGTTTGTAAGGGAGTCATTAAGCCCTTGTGCTGTGCCTGCATTATTGGTTCCTAAGAAGGATGGGACTTGAAGGATGTGCATAGATAGCAGGGCTATCAACAACATCACAGTCAAGTATAGGTTCCCTATACCTAGCCTTGATGACATGTTGGATGAGCTGAGTGGCTCAAGGTTCTTTTCTAAGATTGATTTAAGGCAAGTTTACCATCAATTGAGGATCAGAGAAGGAGATGTGGAAGACAACCTTCAAAACAAAGCATGGCCTTTATGAGTGGCTTGTTATGCCCTTTGGCCTGTCAAATGCCCCAAGTACCTTCATGAGATTGATGACAGAAGTGCTTAGGCCTTGCCTAGGGAGATTTGTGGTGGTATACTTTGATGATATCCTCATCTACAACAAGAGCAAGGATGATCATTTGAGGCATCTTGAGGCTGTGTTTGAAATACTTAAGGAGAGTAAACTCTTTAGAAAGCTTGAGAAATGCACCTTCATGACTGAAGAAGTCAAATTTCTAGGATATGTGGTATCTGGTAGAGGCATTTCAGTTGATCAAGATAAGATCATGGCAGTGCAGTCTTGGCCTATCCCTAAAAACATTACAGAAGTGAGAGGGTTTCATGGCCTGGCATCTTTCTATAGGAGGTTCATTAAAGATTTTAGCACTATTGCAGCACCCCTCACTGAATGTATGAAGAGAGGAGAGTTCACTTGGACTGAGAGTGCCTTGCAGGCTTTCAAACACATGAAGAAGCTCTTGTGCAGTGCACCTATCCTCAGGTTGCCAAACTTTGATTGCCTATTTGAGGTTGAGTGTGATGCAAGTGGAGTAGGGATTGGAGCTGTCCTCATCCAAGAGAAGAAACCTGTAGCCTACTTTAGTGAAAAGCTAAGTGGTGCCAAGCTGAACTATTCTACATATGATAAAGAGTTCTATGCTCTTGTCAGAGCTCTAAGGCATTGGAGTCATTACCTAAAGCCCAAGCCTTTTGTCCTACACTCTGATCATGAAGCATTGAAGTACATAGGAGGTCAACATAAGCTCAGTCATAGGCATGCTAAGTGGGTAGAGTTCCTCCAATCATTCACCTTTTCTAGCAAATACAAAGAGGGCAAACAGAATGTGGTGGCTGATGCTTTGTCTAGGAGGTACACTCTGCTATCAACCATGGAGCAAAGGGTTCTTGGCTTTGAGTTCATGAAGGATATGTATCAGGAAGATCCAGACTTTGCAGAAGATTGGTTAGCACAGAAAGAGGGAACAAGGACCATTGATTCACCCTACACTCTGCAAAATGGATTCTTGTTCAAAGGAAACAAGCTGTGTGTTCCCAGAGGATCTTATAGGAGTCTATTGATCAAGGAGGTACATGGAAGTGGCCTTGGAGGACACTTTGGGGTTCAGAAAACTGTGGACATACTACAAGATCAATTCCACTAGCCTAAGATGATGGGAGAAGTTCAAATAGTGCTCAGAAGGTGTGGAGTTTGTCAAAAGGCCAAGAGTTCTTTCCAAGCAGGACCTTACACTCCCCTACCAGTCCCATGTAGGCCTTGGGAGGATGTAAGTACGGATTTCATAATGGCATTATCTAGGACAGCAAGAGGGAAGGATTCTATCATGGTGGTTGTGGATAGGTTCAGTAAGATGGCACATTTCATTGCTTGCAAGAAGACTGAGGATGCTGTGAGTGTAGCAGAGCTATAACTTGATGAGGTGGTGAGGTTACATGGAGTCCCAAGGACCATTGTGTCTGACAGAGACACAAAGTTTATGAGCCATTTCTGGAGAACATTGTGGAAACTGCTTAACACTAGGTTGTTGTTTAGTACCTCCCATCACCCTCAAACTGATGGCCAAACTGAGGTGACCAACAAGACCTTGGGAAGAATCTTGAGGTGTATAGTCAGCAAATCTCTCAAGGATTGGGACTTGAAGTTGGCTCAAGCAGAGTTCTCTTTCAATAGAGCTCCATCAGCAGCCACAGGCCACTCCCCCTTTGAAGTGGTCTATGGTACTAACCCCTTAATGCCTTTGAGTTTGTCTAATGTGTGCAGGTCAGAGATCCACTATGATGCCAAGAAAAGGGTGGAACAAATGCTAAAACTCCATGAATCAGTCAGAAAACAAATTGAGAAAGCTAATGATCTATACAAGAAGAATGCCAAGGTTCCTAAGACCAAGAAAGACTTTGCACCAGGAGATCTAGTATGGATCAACCTAAGGAAAGAAAGGTTCCCTTCCAAGAGAAAGAACAAGCTAGAGCCAAGAGCAGATGGTCCTTTTCAAGTCATAGAGAAGATAGGTCCTAATGCCTACAAAATTGATCTACCAGGAGAGTATGCAGTCCATGGAACATTCAATGTGGGAGATCTTAGTCCCTTCTATGAAGACTCTGAGGGGGAGGAAGACACATGCTTGAGGTCAAGCCCTTTTCAACCTGGGGAGGCTGCAGCAGGAGCTCACCCAAGGGGTTTTGATGATCAAACCACCACAAACAAGACAAGCTTGACCCCTCAGATGGAAGCTCGAGTTACAAGGTCCAAACAACAAACTATGACAAGCCAAGATCAAGCCAGGCCAAGCCACACCAATGAGGAAGGAAGTCCAAGGCTCAACAACCCATGCCAAGCCCCAACACAACCCACATTACCCACACAAAGCAGAAACAAAACCATTCAGGCCCAGGCAGACCAATTAACAAACCCTGCAGCTAGAAGGTACACCAGGGCATCCCAACCACCCCCACCATGGCCTACCATCAAGCCAACCCACTAAGCTACAAGTTTGTCCAGGACAAATCCTTTTGAAGTGTAGCAAAAACTCATGAAACAGACACCCCAAGTTAGAGTCCAGCAAACCATTAAAACAGAGAAGGTACAAGACAGATTGTGGTTTCCTTTTGCTTAAGTCAACTTGTCCTCGTCCAAGGCAGGTCTTATCTAAGTTCTAATAAGATTAGGGAGTCCCAAGGAGCAGCAACACATCCAGGCAAAGCAACAAGGCAACAAGAACAACAGATTTCCATTTCAGGAAAACTCCAAAACTGCTTTATTTGCTTTTTGTTCAGTCTGTTTTTTGTGTCTTGTGTCTGTTCTTTATAGTTGTTGAGCTCGTCCTATTATGAGGCTCTTAATTAGTGTCAGTAGTAGTAGTTTGAATCCTAAGTTGGCCCTTGGATGATCTGTACATCCAATGGTTCACAAGTTATCAGCCCCTCTATATAAAGAGGTCTTGTATGTTTGTTTCAGTTAGACTTTATGAATGAATGAACTTTGAGAAATCCCTCAAATCTATCAAACTTGTGCTAAGAGCTGTAGTTTGAAGCAAGCATGATACATCTTCAAGGTGTTTGATCAGTGCCTTGTCTTGTGAGTCAAGTTATATCTGTGCCTTGCTGTGGTTAACTTGCTTGCTGTTTGAGTCTAGTCTAGGGTGTTTGTGCTTTGCTGTAACACTTGAAAACTGTCTCTAAAACCAGTCTTGAGTCCTTTCTCTTGTGCCTTGCTGTAGAGGAGTGTCTCTAAGTCATATCCCTTGAGTTTTCAGTTAATCAACTCACCCTCTCTAAAACAACATCCATTTGTTACTTGATATTGTTCTCAGTTTGAGTCAAGTTAATCAAGTCTCCTTAAAACTTGTAAGCCTTAGTAGTTTACACTCCACTACCATTTTGTTGCGGGGTGTCGACTTGGCTAGTTTGGAACAACATACCATGTTCATTATAAAAGGCTTTCATAGTATTTGACAAAAATTCCGTCCCATTATCACTTTGAACTACTTTGACACCTTTATTAAATTGCGTCTTGGTCATTTTGCAAAAATTTATCAAGAGATCACTGACCTCTCCCTTGTCACGCATCAATTTTACCCAAACAAACCTACTTTTGTCATCAACAATAGTGAGAAAGTACTGTGCTCCTGACAAACTTTTGGTGTGATACGGTCCCCAAATGTCACAATGTATACGAGCAAATAAATCCGTACTCCTCTTATTATTTGATTTAAAAACAGAACGAGTTTGTTTGGCCCAACAACACGGGTCACAAATCTTGCTAGAATTCCAAGACAAATTAAAACCGACTAAATCTGAGAAAAGAGGTAAAATACTGCTAGATGGGTGTCCAAGACGTTTGTGCCACAAGCTCGAATTCACTCCACCGACGTTTGCTTGTGCCGCCATATTTCTTCGTTCACCCTTGAAATAATAGACCCCATCATTGTGCTCACCCCTCCCAATCTTCATCCTCGTAGATTGGTCCTGTATAACACAATGGTCATTATAAAAGGTTACAACACAATTATTTTCTGTAATTAATTGTTTTATTGAAATCAAGTCACAAGTTAAAGATGGGACGTAAAGGACATCTTTTAGTATAAAATTGTCACTTAATGTCACTTTGCCATGTTCTTCTGTCACAATTTGTGACCCATCAGGGAGACTTACTGTCGACTTCACACCACGTCTAATATCGTATAGCAAATCTCGTCTACCTGTCATATGATGCGAGCATCCGCTATCGAGTAACCAATGGCCATCATTATTTGTAATCATACCTGATTTTGAGGAAGTACCTTCACTTTTACCACCAAGTAGTGAACGCAATTGTGCCATCTCGTCTGGTGTGAACCCCTGCTTTCCATCGTCATTGGTCGTGGTGGCAGCATTAGCATGCTGGTTCGATGCGCCTCTGCCTCTGCCGCCTCTGCCACGGCCTCTCCCACGACCTCTGCTGTGACCACTGATACCAAGTTTCACCCAACACTTATCCTTGGTATGCCATAATTTCTTGCAATGAGTGCAACGAATGATCCCCGCTGCATCTTCATCCTTACTCGAATCAGAAACACGAGCAATTCCACTCGTCACTTGTGCTGCCATGGCTGCTTCCGTGGTTTCTTCCTTTATTTTAGTCACCTATCGATGACGCTCTTCACGTAGAACTAGGGCATATACCCTACTCAAAGAAGCAATTTCATCCTCCATCAACAAATTGGTTCTAACCTGTCCATAAAGAGTCGTGTCGAGCCCCATCAAAAACTGGTGTACTTTCTCTTCCTCTCGATCTTTAACTATTGCAGCAGCCGCGCCACAAGTACACTTTGGTATCTTCGTGTAGTTTCCTAGTTCATCCCATATTGCCTTTAGTTGAGTATAATACTCAACTACGGATTGATTTTTCCCTTGCTTGCACTCGGTTAAATAGGCTTTAAGTTGATGAACTCGAGGCGCATTTCCGGTGGAATATCGATCCCGTAATTCCTTCCATATCTCAACAACAGTTTCAGAAAAAGCAATGCTAGGATGAAGTTTTAGATAAAGTGGTAAACTCTTCCCTCTTTTCTCAATGTGGGATTATACTCACATGTGAACAATTGAGTTTCTTCACACTCCCCCTCACATGTGAGCCCAAATTAAATCAGACTGGGGGGCTTTCTGGCCTCTCTTCCAGTCGTCAAGCAAACCGTGTTATTATTCAACGGCTGCGTTTTTTCTTAGCCCAGTTTTTTTCTTTTATGCCCAGGTCTTTTTACCATGGGCTCTGATACCATGCTAAATTTCATAATTGGGCCTGGGTCCAACCCGTACTGAGGAGAGAGAGTCCACTTTATAAACCCAAGGGGGTCCACTCTAAAACCAATTGGCAATAGGGGGAGTAGCCCATTGCCTTATAAAGTGGTAAAATCTTCCCTCTTTTCTCAATGTGGGATTACACTCACATGTGAACAATTGAGTTTCTTCACAGTAATTTATATGCAGAGATGTTAAGGAATTATTTTGATATGAGAAAAGTGGTAGCTTGTCTCTGTACCACTTTTCTCTGTGTGTGTGTCTATGCAATTAAAGTTGGATTCACAATATCAGGTCTAAGATTCACAAACTCGGCTATAGGATTCACAAAATGAGGTGTAAGGTTCACAAAACCAGATTTAGGGTTCACAAAGTCAACTGCAGGGTGCAAGGTTCACAAAATCATATTAAGGGTTCACAAAATCAAGTTCATATACTTTATTTGATATATTCATCTTGAAAATATTCTTTCATTAGTGCTTTGATGCGTTATTGTTGATGCATAAATTAGTTTTTGCAATATATCATTTATTAGCTCAAATGGTGGAGCATTGCGTTATTGCGCAAAGTTTGGGTTTGAGTCTCACATAGATGAACAAATATAAATATGAGATTATTATAAAAGTTTTCAATGGCAATATACATCAAAAACACTCAATTAAGTCTTGAATTTACAAAAATAGGTCCTAGAATTCACAATATCATGTCTAGGTTTCACAAAATTAGGTTTGGAGTTCACAAAATAAGGCATAAGCTTAGACGAGTCTAGAGCCTCACGACTTCACAACAATTATCTGCCTGCCTAACTCGACCATAAGGTTTGAGAAACTTGGACTTTGTGGTATGAGTTTAAGACCTTACTTTGTGAAACTGCTGTGAGCTTATGAATTAACTTTGTGAAAGTAGGCCTTTATTTTGTGCATCCAACCCATAAAATTTGTGAATGTTGGACTTTATTTTGTGAAACTATATCAAATAAGGTCTTAGACTCACAACACATAGCTCAAGATTCACAAAATTAATTAGCTCTTTACCAGTGCTTTAATATGTTTGTTATTTGTTAATGCATAAATCAATTTGCACTCTATTATCTATTAGCTCAAAAAGTAGAGCATTGTGCTATTGTGCAAGGTGTGGGTTCGAATCCTACATAGATGAACAAATATAAATCAATAATAATTCTTAGATTCACAAAATAAAGTCTTAGGTTTACAAAATAAAGTCCAAGATTCACAAAATAAGGTGCAAGTTTTACAAAGTCAAGTCAAGCTCAATTAAGTCGTGTAAATAAGAGTGAGAAAGTAAAGTATATGAGGTTTTGAGTATTTTATATTAGAAAAAGAAAGTATTTGGGCCAAATGAAACGATTATAAATGACCCGAAATTTTCAGCCCAATGAATAGTTAACAAAGGAATTTGGTGAGGCAGGCCGCCTAGCCAAAATTAGTGGCCTCACTTGATTCAGCCTCTCTATATATATATATACACACACAATGATGAATCAAATGAGAGATAATAAACAATACAATAAAGCATGTTAATACTACTCGAGATCTAGCGATGATAGACATAAACTAGGCAAGACAAACCTTGTCAACTATATAGCTACTAGATGGTTTGTATCTCACCATTAGAAACCATATAATTGAAGAGGTTATTAGAGACGGGACAATCAATACGATACAAGTCATTCAAACAATCCAATTACACTTCTGATTCACGTACAACCAATATATCATCATACTCACCAAAAGTGTGAATCAAACACACTATGGTAAATAAAGAGGTTAGAGACGGGACAATCATTACGATACAAGTCATTCAAACAATCCAATAACACTTCAAATTCACTTAAAACCAACATATCATCATACTCACCAAACGTGTAAATCAAACTCACTATGGTAAATGAAATGCACTAGCATCAGTACAAACAAACAAGTCTACAGGATAAACGTTTGCCGACACCGTATGTGGTAAACACCTCGCATACTAAAGACTCTAATCCTCCCGGTAGGACGACGATCATAATATGTCCTAGTCTAAACCTGTTAAGGCTCTCGGGATGCACATTTCTAGAATTGACATGCGATAAACATTTCGCATCCAAGACTCAATCAACGCAAGGGTAGCTGAGTACCCCAAATTCGGCTCAACGACACGAAAGAGGCGGAAGAGTTCAAGCATCCAAATACGGCTTATCAACACGGATGAGGAGGTCAATAAAAACTAAACAAGTACGTTACATGAAATGATACCATCTCGCACGAACACAACATTTGATGTAACAACTCGGATTATTAAATAAAATAAATACCTTAATAATAAATAATTTATCAGAGTATATAGATGAAACAAGGGTGAAGGTGGCGGAAACACCTGACCAATCCAAATCGATACTCACATCCAAAAGTAAACTAATACATTATTAATATTCTCAAACTAGATTAACTTCCTAAGAAATTTATTTGTCTCGCCACGAGTCTCTCCATCCAAAGAATCCATACAATAAGCAATAACTTCAATCTAAGAATGGGCGTCGACAATAAGTCGGGAGTAACTAGATGCTCTCCTAGTCATGTTTAAAACAGACTGAATTAATAACAATCTATAACCACAGATAGTAATCATAAATGACATGTGAAGCAATCTATACAATATGACAAACATTCGTACTAAGCAACACGGAACCACAACCTATATGAATACAATCCTGCAGATCTATACCATATGTGAGCACTAGACCATGAAAACGTTCAAGACCCAAAGTAGCACACAAACCATAGCAACATAAGGCAAAATGTTAGCATCAAGGCATAAAAAATAGAGCGAAGGCCCGTTAGAGCATATAATCACTGCCTCTAAGTTGCCAGAGTGTATAACCACTGCCTCTAGCTGATGGAGCGTATAACCACTGCTTCAATCAGTGTGGATCGTATAACCACTGCCTCCACGGTACTATGTTTAACGTATAACCACTACCTATATGTCTAAGACCTGGCCAGACTCTCGATGCATTAATTGTACATCGAACGATACTCGTGGACCAGATTGTATAACCACTGCCTCTGATACCCCCCGAACATAGACCAAAATGAATCCCCAAAAGGGCGGCGTTAGTTCATTCCAAATAGTATATGTCTGATACTATCGTCATCTATTCAACTAGCAACAGACAAATGCACAGTAGAACAAACTGTACTAAGCATTGCGTGAACCATAACATAGTGTTATAGTCCAACTGACCATAACACCACACATAAAAAAGCACAAATAACCAAAGGTTATAGTACCTGGACCTATAACATTACACCTCAAAAGTCATGTAATAATTTAAACTACCATAACACTAGACTCAGAAGCATATAACATTAAATGTTATAGTATCTCCTACTATAACGTTCACTTAACCCTAGTGAAGTTATAGTAACCCAAACTATAACCTTAGTTAAGAGTATCAGGTTATAGCATCATCAACCATAATCTTCACTTAACTTCAGCAGAATTATAGTATATCTAGCAATAACATTAGAAAGCGTGCCAGGTTATAGTATCATCAACTATAACCTTCACTTAGCTTCAGTAAATTTATAGTACTTCTAGCTATAACCTTAGTCATATGTGCGATATTATAGTATCATCAACTATAACTCTCTTCCGTCACAGTTTATTCCTTTATAACACCAGTATCGAGGGGCCGACTCCACGACACTAACCGCCATGTCACCAACGAGATTTGTTATAGTACACTACACCATAACGTCAATTTCTAAGTTATAGGTCATTTTAGTATAACCAGGTTAGCTTAAGTGCAAGGTTGTAGTCTAATATACTATAACCTTAACGCTGTAAACCAAAACCCTGATACTCCAACAAGAAGCAAACCCCAGCCTCTCCCACAAGGACAAGGCCGAAACCCTTGGCCACGTCGCTCCCACGACCGAGCCACCACCAACGACACTAGGGTTTGCGATTTGAACCTTAATTCGCGCACTAAAAGAATAATTGAAAATAGAATAAGAACATAAACATTAAATGTAATTAAACATGTGAATCATAAGCATAAATAACCACACAAACAATTAATCATACAATCAATCATTATATCATGTTAATAATTCACTTTATATAAACATAATTAAAGGAAAACACCTAGGTACCTTTAAAATGCAATAAAGACCGCAAAATAATCTTCATCTTCATAAAAACGCTATTAATATTGTGCTACACAAATCCTCCTCCAAAACTCCCCAAAAGAAAGACATCTTCTTTTAATTAATCTTCTTTACCCATTAAATAAATAACCCTAAAAGTAGGTCTAAACTCCATACAATCGAGTCTCTTAAAAATATTTTGAATAAAGTATATTGTAGGTAAGAGCTAGGATTGCAAATATATAATTTCTATTGATTTGGATGAAGAAAGTTGCATAACAATGGAGTTAAATGGAGAAGAATGAAAAGAGAGGGAGAAGAGAGTACCAGCGTTCAAGCGTCAAGACCTACGCAAGAAACAAAAAATAAGCAACCTTAGTTACTAGCTTAGGATTTCCTATTTATAAGAGAGTTTAAGTGGGCTTTTGACCCATTAGTTCACAAGATAGATTATCAAATTACAAGTCGGATTTAGTATAATTAAAACGCTTGCAGAGTTCAGATAAGAAAAGTAGTAATTACATCAAAATAGTAAAATCGTGCACGAACATTTTAACCCATCCAAATTAGGTTAAAATGAAAAATAACAAAATAGAGATTGGAAACATTAAATACGAGATAAATAATTAAACTCGAAAAATAATTAATTTAATAAATAAATTTACGAATAAATATTATTATAAACACGAGGTGTTACAATCTTACCCCCTAAGAAGAAGTTTCGTCCTCGAAACTTGAAATTTATAAAAGAACGTTAAACAAAAGGGAAACAACGAAAATATTAAACTATAACCACCTCAATCGCTGTGCACTCTGTTTCCTAACAAGATTCCCGACATAGGAAAATCCATATTCCTTAACTTTTAAATCATTTAAAGGATCGATAATTCTCCAAGTCTCAAAAGGTTCTCATCACCACAATCAAACCAAATTCGGATTCAATCTCATTCGCTCTACACCACAATGAAATTTATACCTTTCAACAACTTTAATTAAATGCAATAACGAATATGATCATTCAAATTACACTAGACTCATAGCTTAATCTATTTCTATAAGCATCTTTAGGTACTCAAATGAACATCTAGCTTCCTCAATTCATCACATTTTAAAATTCCTTATGAACTACTTCATAAGCAAACACCTCAATTGGTTAGACTCCATCATCATCCATTATTTAACAATTCCTCCATTTATATCACTAATCAAAATACCACAAATTAATAGTTAAGTAGCTTATCCTCAAATGCCTCAATCACTAAATACATCAAAACCTTAATTGCCATTAGTACTCCAAGTTATAACTCAATTTTTGAGATTCCATAAATCATAGATATTCCAATTATTTTCTTAAGTAAAACAAAGATATAATGACTTACAAACTTTCTCTTAAGCTTCATTCTTATCCACATCATATTAAAAGACCTCAATAATATTACACTCTTAAATAAGATAACACCTACTCAAACTAGCTTCATTAGATCATCAATAACATACATCAATCAATACAAATTCCACAATAAACACAACTACATCCTTAAAATTAGTTGTGTTATACTATACAAATTTGTAACTTCAATTCACATAATTGTTCCACTATTTATAAAATACCATTAACAGGAACACGAAATATCCACAAAGCAAAATATCCTTTAAGTAACTACACGCCTTAATGTTCACGATTCTCTTTCTAAGTATCAAACATAACCTTATGAACACCACACTCTTTTATTCGTCAAGATCAACACTCAACCGTTAACTTTCTAAACCATCCTTAAAGATGCTCACCAATCACCTAGATATTGCACTTATCATATCCCAATTGTAACACTTACAAAAAATAATATATAAATTATTTTTCAAAATATAACACTTATAACAAAAAATTACTTCCTCCATTCTCATATAATGTACCCATTTAATATTTGCTCAGAAACCAAGAAGAGGTGGGGTAAGGTTTAACAAATAAATTTGATTAAGAGGCGGGGTAAGGTTTAACCAAGTTGTCAGGATAATTAGCAAATAAATTGGATTAAAAGAAGGGGTAAGGATTTACCTTCCCACCATAAAAAGTACACGTTTTTCAGTAAAAAAAGGCTGGGGAAAATGAAAAAGTTTGAATTTCCCACCACATAACATCAATTCAACAACATGAAATGAGTAGCATAAATAAGTTACACAGCCTAAAAAACTTACACAACTGGATACAAATTCACAGCATTTTCTCCTTTTCTTTGATCTTACACAAAACCAAAAATTACACAATGGAAAAACCGAACTTGACTGACGATCAGCGGCATAGGGTTGTGTGCATGCTGTTTGAGAGCTGCGAAAATGGCAAACCAGAACACGGCAAGATGAATGAGGTAGCAAACAAATTCAATGTCACAAGAAAATGTGTTTATACCATTTGGACAACAGCAAAAAAACAGAGGCAAAATGTGTTGCCTATCAATGTAACAAGCACAATTAAAGGGAAGAAGGGGAAAGAAAGGACACCTTGTCCAGTTGAGGCCATAATGGCACTTGATGTTGCAAAGAGAACAACATTGAAGAGGTTGGGGAAGGCAAGAAATACACAACTTTACTATTTCATTATGTATAATAGTCACCCACTCATCTTCAATGAAGAAGTATTGAGCACAACTCGTCTCACTAAACACAGGCACTATCCGTCATAAGTTGAAGACGGATAGTGCCCCTCTCACAATATATAAGTGGAAAAGGTAAGTGGGGATCCATATGCTCCAACTTGCCATCTCCATTTGCATATTGTTAAAGAAGCACTATCCGTTTTTCAGCTTGTGAGGTATAATGCTCGTCTTCAATGAGAATTGTGATTTAGTATATAGAGCAATGAATTTGCTTTCTGGTGACAGAATCTTAAGCAGGCACAAACATCCCTTACAATTGACACCAACACAAAACAGTAAAACAAAACAGTAAAATATAAAAGAGGATTTCAGAAACGCATATGCAATTATGCACCTTGCTAATACTTTGATCAGTAGGTATTGCTTAAGACGGGTCGGATCTTGTAACGGGTATTTTGTGAGAGGAAATGGGTAGAGGGGACAAGGTGGGCACCTCCCATGTGCTTCTCCACTCACCCTTGATGGGCATTCATAAATTGAAAATATGACATTCATAAGTAAAAATGCAGCATTATAATATGTATAAAACATGCTCATTTTAAATGCCAAATCGCTCTATTGTATGGTTTATATCATATATAACCCGGTTTTACGGAAATGTGTGATTATAACACTTTAAAATCACCAAACAATACTTAAATCATATTTAAGTCCAAGTTAATTATCCCAACTGATTTAGGACTCAAAAATTAGTCATCACTCAATTTTTGACAATAATTCAACTTGTTGTTATTTAATTGCTAATAATTAGACTTTTAAAATCATATTTTTATCAAATAAATCCAAATTTAATTACAATAATTTCAAAATTTGAATTTTAAAATTTTTGTATATTCTGGAACATTTCCCTGACACTCATAATGTCAAAAATCATGGTTAATAATTTCGAATCGGTTTTGAGAAAAATCGGTTGCGCTTTATCGGTTTTATCAAATAAAATACATAAAGCATGCAAAAATTAATCATATTAAATTTTAAACTTTAGATATGAAATTTGGGGTGTTTATGAAACCAGGAAAAAGTTTCTCTTGACATGAAATTTATTTTAGCTTTATTTTCTAAATAAGTCACTATTTATGCCATTTTTACATTAAAAACTCATAAATCATGCTAGACAAATCACACTAGTTTCAAAGTTTCCAGTATAACAATAAAATATTCATGTGACAACATACTAAAATTTCATGCTCATATTCAAAGCGAAAGTATTTTTAACCTTTTGACCTTTATTTATTCCATTTTATCATATAAAAATCATAAATCATACGAAATAAGTCCACTTCACACGACATTTTACATACAGTAAGTAAAATGCATGTGTGATATTGTGTAAAAATTTTACGGTCAGAAGATAAGTCTAACTATTTTTAGCATTTTAAACATCATTTTACTCATTAAAATGTAATAAAAACACTAAAAATCATATTTGAGCAATATTAATTTCCATAAATCATCAAAATGACCTAAAATCATATAAGGACCAGAATATATTGACATGAAAATGACTTTGTGATTTTATCTTATAAAACACAAATTACTAGTTTTCTTTAAGTTACATTAACTCGAAAAAACTATAAATCGATTATGCATGCAACAACCAAAGCTCTTGATACCGCTGGTAAGTTTATTAAACTCGATATTAGACTTTTCTAATATCATAATACAATTAGTTTACTTATTAAACTAAAGGATCTTATGCATGCATAACTAAAATACAAAGAAGGAAGAAGAAAATGTTCCTTACATTGATTTAAACGGATTTTGGGCACAAAATAGGACTCCTTCCTATTTTGTTCTTGAGCTCAAAATATAAGGATGATATCCAAGTTCTTAGAATAAGAACACTCCAATTAGTTTCACCAAGACTACCCTTAATCACTATATAAAATACTACATTAGTATAATATAATAATTCCCTTAAAAGTGACTAATAAACACTATTACTACTCTTAGTACTTTTATTAGTAAATTTTATGAACACAAGATGAACTTCTTAAGTTCTTTTAGTGTGAGAATGTGAGATGTAGAGAGATAAGTGTATTTTCTCATATATGAAATCTATGGCTTAAAATAAGAGGAACAAGTCCTCTTAAGGAAGCAAGAGGATCGGCCACCCAACAAGCATGGGTAAGGGTGAATTGCTTTTGTTCTTAACAAGATATTAGGTAGGTATCTAGGCTTAGGTAGGTAATCATTTTGTTTTATTCTTAATTAGAACAATTATAATTACCTAAATCCTACCCTAATACCCACCGAAAACCGGTGCACCATGCATAAAATGGGTGTCCATTTTATCTTTGTAATTTGTCATTTGTCACATATGTGACATGTGACATGTAACATGTAATCTTTGCTTATAAATGTACATTTAACTAATTTAAATGCAATTTCATAACAAATAAATTAGACTTAATATTTTAAGTCACATTTTATAATTACATGTAAATAAAATGGGTCCTCTCATATTTGGTTAAAATAATCTACAACAGTTTGTAATTATAATCGACAAATTTTACTTATCTCAAATGTTTCATAAACATAATGCATTCTTAGTAATATAACAATTAATTACTAAAATGAATCTTATTTAATCATATTACAATAAGATATATTTCTCACTTACAATTTAAACTTGGTTCAATTTAAGGGATTAATTAATCTGTATCACTATACAATTAATTAATGTACATAATTAGGGGATTGTCCTTTAGGTGTGACCTCAAGGGATCAACTGATCACCACCGTCATACAACAGTAACGTCAAACTCAATTGAGCCAATCGTTACCGATTTATGTTGACCAGTTGACTATAATATTCATCGTCCCTTTGTATTCTTATTATTGAGATTTAATTATGTGATCGCACTATTGTTGAGGACATTTACTCCAACAATGCATCGATTGATATCAGACTTATGAGGACATAGGTAGGATGATGTTTTAGATGGAAGGCTTTTTTAAAGATTATTAGTTTGGAAGATAATTAGGTTGACATAGTTATCAAAGAAGCGATATATTAAGGGTGGATGGATATGAGAAATGTAAGTTTTTAGTTTTTACAATTTCCTTTTTATTTTGTTAGTATGCTTTAGGTTATCATGTTGAGTTACTCCTTGATCTGTCGTGTGCTTGCCTGTGTTTATATGATTTGTATCCCTTAATCGATTTTCATGATTAAAGTCTTCATCTCTCAATTAATTTAGATTCTTCTCTGTGAGTTTTTACATTGATCTGTTTTAAGTCCTCATAAATGTGTTTTGTTCTTATGTTCATTTTGATATCCTTTAACTTTCTATTTTCACTGATCGGTGTGCCTTACCTTATACTTCCTCCATTCTTATATAATGTACCCATTTTCCTTTTTGGTCCATTTCACTTTGATGTACCCATTTCACTACTTTCAATTTTTGTCTAGGAAAAATGACCAAAGTATACTTGTTACTATCTATATTTACATATAATGCCATTTATTATTACTTCTAATTATTCTATAATTGTACTTAGGTTATTTTATTAAGCTAATTACTCCCTCCCTTTTTATAATTTCCCACCATTTATTCACACCACTATATATCCTCTCATTTACTCACCCCTACCAACCCAACTACCCATTTCTATCCTCATTATTTCTGAAACCCTACTACCCATTTCTATATAACCCTAAATTTTCCCTCACCTCACCCAATCTCTAAAACCCTAAATTTTTTGATCGCTCAAACGCCTTCTCTCTCTCTCTCTCTCTCTCTCTCTCTCTATAACATTATGTCTTCTCTCTTTCATCTTCTTTCTTCTCTCGTCTTTGATTCACTTCCCCTAATCTTCTTTCACTTCTTTCCCTTATTTTCTTCAATATTCCTTACCTTCCTCTATATATGACTAACAAAAAAGTGAAAACCTTCTTAGATCTGGTCTTTCTTACCATGAATCTCTGGATCATTGCCTTTACATCCTAGGGGTCGGTCATGTGGCGCCTGATACTTACTTAGGTTATGGGTCGCTTCTTGATTCTGATGTTGACGATGATACCGAGGCTACATCGGCCTTTTACGCTGATGAAAATAGTTATGTTCCTGATTCTTTGTTTGAGGAAGATGTCATTTTTGAGGAGAAAGTTAGTGGATCTGGTGATTTGTCACCAAGTTCCATGAAGTTCGAGAGGTTTTGTGACAATTTCTATGAAAACCAAAGGAAAATAGATGAAAATAGAGGTAAGTTTTTGTTATTCTTTGTTGTTTCGGTATAAATTGTTATATTCACACATTATTTTATGTTAATGATAATAACCATGTTCCATGTTGTTTGTTTGAGGAAGTTGTCACTTATAAGTCAAAAGTTGATGCATGTGCTGATGGGGAGGGTTATCCTATGAAATGGGGTCGATCTGGTGAGTTGTCCCCAAGTTCAATGAAGTTCAAGAGGTTTTGTGATAATTTCTTAGAAAAGCAAAGGAAAAAAAGTTGAAATTAAAGGTCAGTTTCTTTTATTTTATGTTTATTCGGATTAAATTATTATATTCATGTTATTTTATGCTAATGACTGCGTTTTTTGTTGAAGGTAAGGTATTTGAGGGAATTGTGGGGGAAGTGTAACACCCCGGCCCAAACCTTGGGTCGGGAGCGGTCACTCATGATAGCTCTCCAGGCTGTGTACATGGCCCACAGATCAACACGGGTCCTTTCCAGCGCATTTTGTCCTCACTCATGCACATCCCGGGAACCTTCCCAGGAGGTCACCCATCCCAAGACTACTCTCAGTCAAGCACGCTTAACTTTTGAGTTCTTTTGCATGGATGACCAGAAAAGAAAGTGCACTTTGTTGATATGAGTAGTACTTTCAATCCCTTTAAGCACTAGTCATTTAAGCCTATCAATGGACCTCTTCAACGAACGTGGGGTGTTACAATCACCCCCACTTGAAGAACGCAACGTCCTCGTTGCGCCTGGGAGCATAACCGCTAACCCAGAATCCTCCCCCGCTAGGTGGGTGACCCGGGTATCCCGACCACAGGCTCACCACACGGTCGCAGGGTTGCTCTGATACCATTTGTAACACCCCGGCCCAAACCTTGGGTCGGGAGCGGTCACTCATGATAGCTCTCCAGGCTGTGTACATGGCCCACAGATCAACACGGGTCCTTTCCAGCGCATTTTGTCCTCACTCATGCACATCCCGGGAACCTTCCCAGGAGGTCACCCATCCTAAGACTACTCTCAGTCAAGCACGCTTAACTTTTGAGTTCTTTTGCATGGATGACCAGAAAAGAAAGTGCACTTTGTTGATATGAGTAGTACTTTAAAACTCTTTAAGTACTAGTCATTTAAGCCTATCAATGGACCTCTTCAACAAACGTGGGGTGTTACAGGAAGTCCTGCTGAGTTGAGGGAAATATTAAAGGATTTGGACCATTTCTTAGAGAGACGAAAATAATAAGCAGAGGGAGGTTCATTTCCTTTTTTTTACTGTAACTTCAGCTGGTTTTATTTTTTTGGTGTTCGATTTTATGTTGTTTGATTTTATCATGCTGTTTGACGTTGTTTGATTTTGTTTGTTTTCTGCTGTTGTTATACTGCTGCTGATTCTGTTTGCGTTTTACGGAAATCGTATCATGCTGTTTGACGTTTTACTGTAACTTCTGCTGCTGCTGTTTGATTTTATTTTGTTTGATTTGTTTTCTGCTGATGATGTTGTTTGATTTTATCATGTTGTTTGATGTTGTAAATTTGAGGGAATTTTTTGTTGCTCACGGAAAAACTATGGGATTTGGACCATTTTTTGATGTTGTTTGTTTTCTGCTGCTGTTATACTGTTGCTTTCTACTGTATTCAGCTGCTGTCCATCTATTTTACAAACTGTTTGATTTTATGCTCTTTGTTTTCTGCTGCTGTTATATTTGCTGATGTCTATCTATTTTTCATATGATGTACCCATTTCTCATCTGCTGTTTCAGTTTGCTGCTGGTATTATTGCTTGCATAAAATTTAGTGATGACACTTAATCTCAATGAAGGTCATAAGTTGACTGAGAGTTTATATGTTGGTGTGATTGAATCTGTCATGTTGTGGTTAATTAAATTGCCCATATTTGCTGCCACCAAGAGGCATAGCATGTTGACGTACTTATATATGGTCACATTCAGGATCCATGTTATGGGATTCTACCATGTTGAGATACTTATATGTGCTCATATTAAGTTTCCATGTTATGTGATTCTGTCATGTTGATGTACCTAAATGTGGTCATATTATTTGTATGACATGTTACGTATTCTCTTGAAGAGGCACGTTTATGAGGTCTTGTTACTAAATGAGGTTAATTTGCTTGCTGAGTGTAACTCTATTTGCTGACACTTAACCTCAATGAAGGTGTAACACCCGCAAATGTACCCTATTTTTATAGTAAAAATAGTATCCGGATACTTTTCAGCAAAATTTAGTTTTAGTTTAGAATTAAATTTCCCGTGTCGAATTTAGAATTTCCGAGTTCGTATTTGGATTTTACGCGAGATTTCAAGTAAATCACGTCTTAAGGCGTCTTTGACTTTTCTTGACTTTTTCCACTCACTCTCTACTTATACTAACCCTAACCTAATTCTTCCTCACAACTCAACTCCTTCTTCCTCACTAAGAAAACCCCAAAAGCTTAGTTTCCATTTTGATCCGTCTTAGAATCGTCATAACTCTTTCATTTCTCGCTCAAATTCACGTAAGTTCGTCTTATTCTTCCCCTCTCATCTTCCTCTATCCGTATTGGTAATAAAATTACCGTCTTTCTCGCTTTTTAATTTATCCGTCTTTCTCAAAGGTGAATTATATTCATCTTTAATTATCTAATTGTAGGTGGAGACTAGGAAGACTTAGAAATCGTTTGAAGACGCGTAAAGGTAACGGTGAAGGGTTACTCGATATCATTTACGTGTTTTACGTGTTTTCTATGTTAGGAATCGTATTTAGAATATGGTTGATAAACTTAGAAATTGTGTTGATGATGATACTTGTTGATTGTTGAGAATCGATATGAGAATTGATAATATATGATGATAGTTGATAATGGTTAATTGTTGATCCTTAGTGAAATTGTTGATTTTCGAGTGAAGTTGACCCCAGCCGGCCGACCGGCAGCCGGTCAGCCTACCGGCTGGGGCAGTGTGTGACACCCTCAAATTTGCGGAAAGAAAAAAAATAATTTAACTGAATAAAATATGAAAATACATAATAAGGGTGTCTTAAATAAAAAGGTTCAACAAAAAGGAAATAATATTATACAAAATACATATCCAAAACGGGAGACATATCTCCCGTATAAATACGGAAATAAAAGAGTGTATAATAATATACAATCCTAAAGAACCGAATATAGGTCCAAGGTAAATACTTCGCTCGCTAGCTCGTCAATGTACCCAATGTATGTATCACAAACCTGCCAACCGCATTAAATATAAACACGGAAGCCACAGTCAGTGGGGAGTAACTCCGAGTTCTCCCAGCCACGAAATGTCAAGTTTAATAAAACATGAATAACATAAAAGCAATGTATATGGAAAATACAAACCTTAACATATATGATATGCTTTTCATGTTATGAAACAATTAACTAACATATAACCTAGCATATGAAAGCTATCATGTGAATCCGATAATAAACTATAACACGAGGTAGGGAAGCTGGTATGCTAGCTCAGAGGTTACCATTAACATGGCCATGATACACTCAAACCCTAATCAACACGTAATCATGTGAATCAGTTAACAATCGGTAATCCAAACTCTATCAACCTTAGCCGGCTTGCATCTCACCTTCTAAGATTCATAGAATCATACAAACATGAAAGACCAATACGTCTAGAAATAGGCATAAGTTCTTAGGACAGTCAATAGTCGACTTCTGTAACTCGAGTCTATACCACAAGGTAGGAAAACATCCTAGTCCTAGACTGATCAGACCTAGCGACAACAGCTAACCCCTTCCTCGTCCCATGACATAACCGTACATGAGAAACTCTACTAGGCGACCCCCTACTCATAATGGCTAGTACTAAGCTGGCTCCATTCCCAAAGTGGAAGCATTAGGCAGCCATGCCCCCGGCTTGGTATCAAAAGGCCCAAGTCAGTGACACAAAAGCTATCAAGCGGTAAACTCCATAGGCTCGTTAAAGATAGTACGGCCTATCAATGTCATGGTCCAAGATACTCATTTAGAATTAGAATGGTCAAGACGCCAGATACTCATAATTCTCTATGGGTACTTAGTCAACACGACACCAACCATATAATTAAACAGTCACGGGAAAAACTTCCTATCATGTGACTAATTGCATATAAATCATATTCAAATATCATATCGCCTCATATCTACGAAGGCTCATTCATTCATTAAATAAAACTTACTTGAAGATAAATCCCCGACCCGAGTCCCGCGACGGGTCATCAGTCAAAACGGGGCTGACTAGATCTTAGTTTGACCAAACCCGTTTGGTCAAACCGGCTAGAAACAGAGTCTTTATCACATAAACATAAAATCAACATATTCATTACATGTTATTTTAATAAAGCTTCTAACATGTGAATTATTAAATCTTACGTAAAACCCCGCTTGACTTAAAGAATATCAAAATAAACTACGATCTCGTCTTATAATTTCTAACATGTGAGAAATAATAATTTTATGAAAAACCTTTTTAATTAAATATTTTACTTATTAATATTTCCCACTTGCTAAATATTACAAAACACGATAAAAATGACGATAACTCAAAAACCGTCACCAGTCCCAAAGTGGGACCCACGGGCTGAGTTGGGCCGGACCCCACATGGGCTTAGATGGGCCCCACGGGCCTGTTTTGCTCAAAATGGCTGTTTTGCTTTAATTTTTCTAAAACCGATTTCTAATATTTTCCCGCATGCTTAACATAATTAAAACCCGTCAACACAACAATTAAACAATCAAACATCGACACAACCCAAAGACCAAATCCCGGACCCACCATGGACCAACCCAGACCGGTCTGAACCGGCCTGGACCGGTCTGGTTGGTCCGGTTCAGCCATCCACCACGGTTCACCAACAACAACACCCAAAATATTTCCAACATGTTTTAATCATCAAACAACCATTTTAACAACCATCCATAAAAATCATGATTATGAACAAATCATAAAAATATGTCAAGAATACTAACTTATCATAATTTCATACAAAAATCATCATTATGAAACAATCATCCAAATTTATTAAAAACACTAAACAACTTAAAAATTTCCTAAACAACTTAAAAATCATAACTTATTAAAAATCATCAAAATTCTTCAAAAACACTAAACTTGTTAAAATTTCATAAACAACATAAAAAAATCATAACTTATGAAAAACCATAAAAATTCATCAAGAACAATAAATCAACATAAAAATTTCCTACAACTTAAAAATCATCAAGAATCATAAAACAACATAAAAATTCCATAAAACATAAAATCATCAAGAATCATAAAACAACATAAAAATTCCATAAAACATAAAATCATCAAGAAACATAAAACAACATAAAAATTCCATA
>JAIUZE010021898.1:0-31472 GCA_022085475.1 Heliosperma pusillum | reverse complement strand
GTAGCCGGGAAATGAGAGTTCATAGCACAAAATCATTAGTGCTCAAATCATAACATATGTAAAAACCGACTCAAAGTAGGACATACCAAAAACCGTCACAAAACATGTGAATAGCGAATTATATAAACTTAACTATGATAAAAATGAATCAATACATGATACATAAGCATTAGAACAATTTTATGAAGCATAATGAATAAGAAACATAGATACCTCTCCAAAACAACAAGTTTGGAAACTAACTAAAACAAAAGTCAACTTCAAACTGTCATAACTATAGTTCTAGATATGCAAATGCATAAATTCCAAGTCGAGGTGATAGCTTATCCTCTTACGGTTCCAACGATAGGTCACAAGCCCAAAACAAGCAAGTAACGAAGGAGATATGATCATTTTACGAAAAGGGGTCAGTGTAGTGAAACTGCACAAGTCACGACCGTGACTTGTATTTCACGCCCGTGACATGAGGTACCAGTTCACCCGAGAGCCTTCAACATACATTCAAACATTTTCAATTTTCATGATTCACTTCTAACAACTATCAACAATCAATAATCATCATCAAAAGTCATCAACTAACAACAATCATTATCAATACTACAATTCCTAAGCTTTCTAATCGTATTCTAAATACGAATTCTAACATATAAATCATGTAAAACACGTAAATGATATCGAGTAACCCTTCACCGTTACCTTTTCGCGTCTTTAATCGATTTCTAAACCTTCTTAGTCTCCACCTACATACAATTAGATAATAAAAGATGAATATCATTCACCTTGAAAAAGACGGATAATTTAAAAAGCGAGAAAGACGGTAATTTTATTACCAATACGGATAGAGGAAGCTAAGAGGGGAAGAATAAGACGAACTTACGCGAATTTGAGCGAGTAACGAAGGAGTAGCGACGAATCTAAGACGGATAAAAAATGGAGGCAAGGTTTTATGGGGTTTTCTTAGAGAAGAAGGAAAAGTTGAGTTGTGTGAATGAATTAGGTTAGGGTGAGGAAGGGAGTATATGAGGGAAAAAGTCAACGAAAGTCAAATACGACTTAAGACGGGATTTACATGAAATCTCGCGGAAATTCCAAATACGAACTCGGAAATTCTAAATTCGACTCGGAAAATAAAATTCTAAATTAAAACTAAATTTTGCTGAAAAGTATCCGTAAAATATTTTTACTATTTAAAATAGGGTACATTTGCGGGTGTTACACTTCCCTTTTATAACTTTCATTTATTAAACTGTCGTGTTTATAGTCGATTAAGTCGACATTTACAAAGTAATATAAGATGGTTATTGTGCATGTGTATATATATGATGGTACTCTACAATTCAAATAATTAGATCACTGTACTCTTACGAGTCGTATCATCAACAACCATATAAGATCAATTGGATAAAGGTAATGATAATTAATATATTACAAATGCGTGATATTAAAGTTACACAATATAGATTGTTTGAGTAGTATAGTTGAATTCGTCTCCCGCGTAGGGGCGGAGCCAGCTTTGCAAAAGTGGGGTAGCGGGAAAAAAAATGAGTACAATCGAAATACAAATTGTATCACAAAATAATAATATAAAGATATAGAATTTAAAATTACAAACTTGAAAGTATATTAATCTAATCGTAACCGACGAGTTCTCATATTCTGAAAATGGTTTACAATCTCATCGTCGGTCACGGTACAAAATAAATCCCTTTCAATAAAAGTAATTAAATTATTATTCAACAAATCATCTCCCATGCTATTGCGAACTTTATTTTTGATATAGGTCATCGACGAAAATGCTCTTTCCACGCTTGCTGTCGCCACAGGTAGAATCAAGACGAGTTTAAGAAGTAAGTACACCTTAGTGTGTACCAAATCTTTTTTCGTTTCAACAAGCATCATGGAAAGCTCATTTAGACTTTTTAAACTCCAAAATCTATCATCATGTTGTACATCTTCAATGAAATTTCCAAGTTGATATTCAAAGTGTAGCAAGTCACTACTTGAAAATTCACTAGGATAGAATTTAGCAAGTTGAACCAACTTGTTAACGTTAAAGGAAGAAAACCGATCACTAGGATTGAAGCAAGACATACATACAAGTAATTCTTTACTAACCTCATCAAATCGGCTATCAATTTCGTGCAAAATTTGATCAACTAAGCTTTTAAACACTTCAACCTGAAAAATGATGAAGATTATCCATTTCTTTCCTACCACGTCTATACCTCCCTGGAACCACATACATGTCACTCATGAAAGGAACGGAAATTTCATGTTTGAGGCAAAATGACTTAACCTTCTCCATATGATTATCCCACCCGTCATCTCTAATCTTCTGTAAATTTCTTTTTGTCACATCGAAAAGAGTCATAGCATTCACAATATTTTGTTCTCTCTTTTGTAAAGCTAAACTCAACACATTAGTAATCCAAGAATAGCGATCATCAATTGTCCAATAAAGACATAATCAAATGTTCGCATAGTAAATGCTAACTTCTCCACCTTTACAAGCTCAATACCGTCACAAAATTCTCCAATAGCATCAAGAACATCAAGTATGGTGGAAAATAAATCAAACACGTGCAAAATACTTTTAAAGTGAGACCCCCAACGAGTATCACCGGGCCTATTCAAGCCTTTCTCTTGATTTAAGCCACTTCCAGAGACAAGCTCTCCCATTTGCAATGCTTTTAGAACATGTTCAGCTTGTTTCTCACGAAGAATGTCTTTTCGTTTAGGGGATCCTCCAATTACATTTAATAAAATGGAAAGTGAATCAATAAGTACACTAGAATCAACATTTTTCTTCACCACCGCAACAAGAGTTAATTGAAGTTGATGGGCAAAACAATGGACGTAATAGGCACATGGAGATTCTTTGAGTATTAATGTTTTGAGGCCATTAATTGAGCCACGCATATTACTAGCACCATCATAACCTTGACCTCTAACACTAGAAAGAGTAAGAGAGTTCTCAAGAAGTAATTTATCAATTGCAGCTTTAAGTGTCAATGAGGTTGTCTCACCTACATGCACAATACCCAAAAGTCTTTCTTTCAATTGTCCCAATTTATCAATATATCGTATACAAAGAGCCATTTGTTCTTTATCAGATATATCAGCCGACTCGTCGGCAAGAATACCAAAAAAACCACCATTCAATTCTTCAAGTATCTTTTTGGTGGTCTCTTTGGCAAATGCACTAACAATATCCCTTTGAATTGGAGGAGAGGTAAGTATACAGTTTCCAGGTGACTTTTTCAAAATAACTCTTGCTGCATGATTGTCACGTTTTGTTATTAACTTCACAAGTTCAAGAAAATTACCTTGGTTTAATGACTTCTCGCTTTCATCATGACCACGAGAAGCCAAACCTTGTAGACAAATGTACCTCATTGCTGCTATCGAAGCTTCTAATCGAATACGATAATCACTTTTAACTTCATTTGAAAAGTTTTCAAAGCAACCAGAAATAGAAGACTTTTGTTTGTTAAAAGCATCAAAATTCTTCATAGCATTATTATGAGCGCTCCTATGATTACCAACATGCTTATCTAGTGCTTTAGGTTTACCCCAAGTTCTAAACCCCTCACTAACAAAAGTTTCCCTTCCAGATGTAGTGTCACTCTTGAATAAATAACATACAAAACAATATGCCCCATCCTTTTCTATACTATACTCTAGCCAAGGTTTAAACTTTTCAAACCAAGAAGAGACAAAATTACGCTTTGTTTTAGGAAATCTATAGTCATGAGGTTGACAAGGACCTCTTCGAATATACTCCCTTCTTATTATATCACGATCATTAATGTGAAAATCAGTCAACTTTCTCCTTAGCCCAGGATCTTTTGGAAGAGAAACAATATCAAATTCAGTTAATCTACCTAAAATTGGTTCATTAATAGGACTTGAATTACTTTCCATTTCAATTTCACCATCATCTACATCCTCAATATTAGTTTCAGGATCGGGAATATCGGAATTTATTGGCTCTTCATTATTTGCTAAACCAGGAACATTGTCTACTTGTGGGCTTGAATTGGGTTGAGTTTGGGCTTTTTCATTACGCTGTTTTTTCGCGAAAAAACTCGTAATAGGATTCGTTTTAATTCTCTTCATTCTGAAAATACAAACAAATAGACAAAGCACCACATTAAATGATTAAAACACCTTATTTTAATTATTTACTCATGAACTAGAAGTAACAAATATAGATTTTGATTTAATTTTATGAATTCAAGACTTATTTTCATATTCAATTCAAATAATGAAATTCAGTAAACCCTAAAAATTGTTTTGGATTATTTCAAATCCTAATTTTTTAGAACTAGCATGAGTGAATCCTAAATTTCTAATACACATTATTACACAACCTTCACATTAAGTGTAAAGCCTAATTCGTAGAAATTCGATTAAAGATTCAATATAAAGTACCAAAAGTTATGAACTTATGATTAATGGGGAATTGGGGATTACAAAAAAATTAAAAACAAAATTAATTGTAATACAACAATACATAACATAGTATTTAAATAGATGGTTACCTCAAAATAAGTAAGACATGGGCATCAAATCATCAATAACAATGGAGATGATGAGATTGGAAATATATGAGAGTAAGAAAATAAGTTACAGCAAGATGGTAGGAGAGTTTTCTAGGAATAAATGAATAATAAAGAATTGAATAAAGAATTGAGTAAATGAGTTTATGAGGAATCACATATAATATAATAATAATAATAATACTAATAGTCAAATAAAACGTCAATTGTAGTCTTTTAGGTGTTATTATATTACTTTTTTTATTTATATCTTTAGATAAGACAAATTTGATTGGTTATTAGGGGTAGCAAGAAGAATTTTGTTTCTTTAATTTTTTGGTTGTGGGGTAACATGTGCAACCCATTGTTACCAAGTACATCCGCCCCTGCTCCCGCGCGCATCAACCATTCTTAGACAGCTATATATTACAAATGCACACATTATTAACGGTGGTGCATTATTTTAGTATGAGAACATATATTTATAGATAGTGTTTTTTTTGTTTCATTATATTCGTACTACTATGTGTATCTTACATTCCTTTTACAATATGTATCTTAAATTTGTTTTATTGAGGAAAATAATGTATTTTACATTATCATTATGTTGAAGTACTCAATCTCAGTCTCTAATTCTTTTTTACCAACAACAATAAAGGAATGATTTCTTCCAGAAAATGACCGAGTCACGGTATAATACCGTGTTATTTCAAAGTTTTTTTAGGGACGTGTTATTCTAGAATTTGTGAATTCTTAATAATTACTAAGTAGTTTTAAAATTCGTTGTAAAATTAATTAGCAGTATCTCATATACTTTGTGGTGGTAGACACCTAATGAACTACTTTAATTTTATTATCTAACGGGATGAATTTAGGTTATGATTATTATGTTATCATTAGTTTTTTTATCTACTATTTTACCTTGCACAACTCTTTGAGCATATTATTCTTTTCCTCTACACATGAAAAAAACAGGAAACAAGTCAATGCATGCATTTTGTATATTATTAAACAAAAATGTCTTGACAATCCAAATGTCATAAACGATGGAATATAATATTACAAATGGGCATTAAATCTAATATATATCTATCTATATTATTAAAGGAAGCTTTTTTCGAGCGATTACAGAGTCTCCACTATTGGCAAAACACCTCAGCTTAATAAATAATGCTATATAAAAACAATTCTATCTTAAACCGAAAACCAAAAAAACCCGTACAACAACCTATAACTATCAGTCAAATAATAATATAATAAAAAAAAAAAGCATCAGCCTTCCATATAGCAAACACTACGAAGTACATCAGTCAAACAAATATAACTTTTAATAATTAGAAATAACTGTAACTATCAATCCCAAAATAATAATCATAAAAAAGGTATCATCCCTCTAATAAAATAAACAATATAGCACTACATAGAATCCCATTCAAACTCCATCATGTACCATATGCAAGTACCATACGAAGCCTTCAGTTTCCAGTATCCTGTAGAATATAGAATATGATTGATATTAGGACTACATATGCTATAAATACATGCGCCTTTGTATTTCAGAATCCTCACACAGTACAATCTATCCATTCCATATTACATAAACCTTCTTCATAATTAGTTGCAATAATGGCATCATCCAAATCCAGGTATACTTTGTTCAAATATCTCCATTGACATTATTATTTATCCTTTTCAGTTCTTATGTAACCATCAACGAGCTAAACGAAGGCAAGACAACTGGACAAATCAAGGTTCGTATTTCTCGACTATGGGAAGTAATAAATCCTCTGGAAAAAAACCGTCAAACAATCCGCATAGATATGGTCCTTATCGACGAAGAGGTATGTTAGAAGAATCTTTCTACTGTTTTTAATATATTACATATTTCTATCTACCGTAGCGTCAGTATTTACTAATTACCCATAATTATATACGTTACCAGGGAGATTACGTTCATGCCACAATATATGATGACTCGAACATTGGAAAATTTCGATCAAAGCTCAGTGAGGGAGATGTTTATATAATAAAAAACTTTGCTATAGGACTGAACAAATCCCCATACCGGGTTGGTAGTGACATCAAGATTATGCTAAAGTTTCAGTTTAACACTACTATTAGAAATATTACATCAGAAGGCTCCATAATACCAAGACACAGGTTTGACTTCGTATTATTCAACACATTACACCATCGCCGACTCATACCGGAATTTTGAGCGATTATAGAGTCTCCAACTTTTCGAAAACACTTCAGCATTCCAAATTATACGAACTACCCATATAAATATATTCATGTATTTCCATTGTACGCAAAATTAGCATATAAAAAATTGGATGTATCCTACAACCTATAAAATACGGAATGTGATATACAACTATTCCATATTTCCATGTTCTCACAAAAATGGTGATGCACTACAACACCTAATAATATAATTAAATCTGAAGATTATAAAATTCTACCATGAAAGTTAGATTGGATAAAATTAATATACAGAAACCGTACCTAAACAAACACTATTACGTTAATATGTTTGTATATATATATATATACATGTATTTTCATTTAAAAATTAATAATCACCACTTCACGTTATATTGTTTTTATTTATGCTTCTTACTTTTGTTGTGTTTATTTATTTAAATCTTGCGGTTTATATTGTGTTTAAATCTTATTGTAGCATTAGTATACAAATACGTTGTTTTTGCTTTGAATCAAATTATTCACTAATGATTTTCTGACAAGTCTTATCTATTTTATGTGTAGGTTAACATATATTACTCTGTATGATTCTGATGAAGTAACAACGATCAATAAATTATTCGGTAAAGGCGCTTTTGAATTTAAACATAGAGTAGCATAAATGTTTCATTTTCGGATTTATTGTGTACAAATGTATGTAGATAACTTTATTTTCTATGAAGTTTCAATACATCTCAACTAACTTGGATTTAAGTTTGCATTAGTTTGTTGATTTTTTTTCAGTAGTTAATTGAATATCACCTTTTTTGTAACTACTTCAATTCTGAGATTTTTTTTAGTATCATTAAGAGTCTCTCATATGAAAATCCGTATAATATTACATTGACGACATGGTCGACATCATCCAGATTAACGAAATTGTTGGTTTTTGTTTTGGCAAGAGTCCTTACCCAAAAAAAGAATTTGCACTTTCTATGACTAATAACTACTCCGTATTACTCTATATCAATATATAGTTCCTACTCCTCGCTTATAAGGCTATAACAACATTATTTCTAAGCTTGGTGTTATAGAGAGTCAAGCTTCATGAAACACTTTCGAACAATATTAGAATCAAACTTCTATGAATTACTAATATATTTTTATTTTCAAATATTTAATTTGAATATGAGATAAAAGTATAAAATATATTGTTAAAAAGAAAAAGATGTTGTACGGTTTATTAAAAGTAAAGATTAGAGTATACTCAAAAAAAGATTTTTGCACATAGAACTTCAATCTTCCTTTGGGGCTTTTCGTCTTAACTATTACGTATAATAGACTATTAGTAGTAGTATACTCTTATATGATAAGCATACAAAAGTCCAAATTTACTCCATATACATAGATAGATGGGGTTCTTCATGCTTATATATTAACCTGTTTTATTTATTATTCTATGTTCTGCACTTAACACATACTCCATTATACATTAGAACATGAAAGGATTATGAACTTCTTTTACGATAAGACCGTATAATCAATTATTCAAAGGGAAAATGTTATTAATACCCTCCCTTTGATCAGGTTTAACATAATGACTGCCATGAGAAGTTAGGACCAATGAAACCGAAGTATTATTCCCTCATTTCTTCAATATTTGTTTACCATTATTTTTCCGAGAGTATTTTAATTAAAAGGTAAACAAATAATATAGACAGAGGGAGTACTAAACTTAAACACCATGTATGTTACAGTTTTTTTTTGTTACATTGACGAAACTCTTACAATTATTTCAAATCAACGAAATTTATACACTTTAGTAACAACCGCGAGATAGCTTAGAATTTGAATTGACATATGGTTATAACGACACGTGTTTCTACTACCATAAGATATACAATGAAACTTTCGTAGTATAAAATAGAGTATTACTCTAAATTAGAAGTCTACACACATGTATAAAATAGTAACAATGCTTTACCTCAATTGGGGTATCAAACTTATCACGAGTAGGGATACTCTATCAAAGAATGTGTTATGAGAAGTGGAAATAGAGTCAAAGTAAAGTTCTACTTCAATTGCCATTTTCAAACGTTGTTTATCATTATTTTGTGACTAACAAATGGTTCAACTTATAAAATATAGAGTTACTTTTTCAATTGATGAAAAGTTATTGTTCACATGTATTCCTCAGTATGGTTGTGTACTTTTGAACTTGAAAATATTAAAATATTTATGGGAGCATAATATTTTAAGAACATCAGATCGAGTACGTATGAGACTCTAACGATGTCACCTCCCCTAAATTACCTAGAACATAATATAAATGGGATAAACTTTAAAATTAATTGATCAAGACGTTATCAGTCCATCACAACCACTTTATCATTTACTTATATTATATATACACTATGGAGCACTATAAATAGGCTCGTGCATCGCACGGGCATTAAAATCTAGTATATATATAAAAGAGGCTTTTTTCGAGGAATTCTATTGGTTCGCATCATCTTTTTCAATTTTTGAAAAATATATTTTAAGATCTTGGAATATTATGAAAAATATCTTATGTAATTTTTTTAATATCACAATTATTATTTACGTAAGAAAATTTTTTGATCATCAATATATAAAAAAATATAATGCAAATCATTTCTAAACTTAGATATTTGGATTCGTCGCGAAAAATGATTTCATTGGATTATAAATTTTATATTTTCTGTATTGTTGATAATATATGGTATGACTAGAGTATAAATATATGAAAATTTAAAAAGTTATTTTAAAAATATTTTTTATTATTCTAATACTCCCTCCACACATATTTTCACCCCAATTACTTTTAGGAGGTCAAAGTTGGCGAACTTTGACCGTAAAAAAGCTGGAGAATAAAAAAAATTAGATTATAAAACAAAAATATATACACTTATTTTCATGACATCTTTCATGAAAAAAAAATTAAAGAATTAAACCAACATATATACGTCAAAAAATACGGTTAAAGTGTCGTCTAGGAGACCAAAATAAAGCAAATGAGGTGAAAATAGATGTGTGGAGTAAGTACTATTATAATAATTTAGTAACAGTCAAGAAATAGTTATTTTACAAAAAAAAAAAAGATAGTATACTACTTACTATTTTATTTATCCCACATTGTTAAATAATTTAAGTATGGTGAATATATTATGTATAAATAGTATAATTGTCCCATATCGAAAAATTATCATAAGATGGGATGATCTTATGATTATTAATATGAGTCTGAAGCTTATGTATCCACCCAAAATATTTTTAGTCTCTTAAGAGTTGTCTTATAAAGCTCTTAAAAGTTTGTATTATCATCTCCGAGAAATATACATAAATTTACATCATCATAAATAACAATGGTCCCACAATGAAAAATAATGTAGGTGTGGTGAATATATTATTTATAAATAGAGAAATAATCCAACATCGAAAAATTATCATAAGGTAGAGTGATCCTATGATTATAAATATGAGTCATCCTTGGACTTAAGTATCCACCCAAAAAATTTGAGTCTCTTAATTAAGTATTGTACATACTACTTAGTATGTTATTTATCCCTCATTGAAAAATAATGTAGGCGTGATGATGAATATACTATGTATAAAAAGAAGAATTGTGCCACATTGAAAAATTAGCATAAGTTAGGTTGGTCGTATGATTATAAATATGAGTAATTATTGGAACTTATGTATCCACCCAAAATCTTTTGAGTCTCTTAAATATTGTCTTAGAGACCTCTTAAAAGTTTGTATTGGTATCTCTCGAATATTAACGTTTACATCATCAAAAGTTAATTTAGGAAAGAATGATAAAAAAAATAATGTAAAATATCTTTTAATAATTTCAATATATATTTCATATATTATGTTCAAGGGGCGTTTATAATTTTTATATACATTTTTTTACTTTTCATTAGACAAAAGGTATTATAAAAAAAATAATGAACATAATATAATTAGATTTATGGTAAAATGCAATCATTAGAGTATAGATTTCAATATAATTTATATATACTTGGTGTAATTCTTAGTATATTATTTGTTCCACACCGAAAAGCAATATAGGTATGGTGAATATAATACCTATAAATAATAGAATGGTCTCATATCGAAAAATTACACAAAGTGAGATGATCTTATGATTACAAATATGAACCTTTTGAGTTTATTCTATTAGAGTTCTTAAGAGTATAATTGAATATCAAAAAATTCATCAAAAAACAATTTAGGAAAATACATAAATAATACTATCAATCAAGAATTAATTATTTTATAGAAAAATATGGTGTACCAGTTAGGATGTTATTTGTCCCACATTAAACAATAATGTAGGTGCGGTAAATATAGTACGTATAAATAGTACAATTGTCCCACATTGGAAAGTTGTCATAAGGTGGGGTGATCTTATGATTATAAATAAAAGATATCCTTGAAACTGAACCAGAAATTTATTTTGAGCCTCTTAAGTATTGTCTTAGAAAGTTCTTAAAATTATATTTTCACATCGATCAAAAATTAAATTAAGAAAAAAAAATCATATATAACAATCTAAATATAAAAAAGAAAGTAGAGAATCTTTTAGTTATTATTATATTTCTTATATTATAATCAAGTGATATTTATAATTTTTATATAAAAATAATTACTTCCTCCCTTCAACTCCACTCTACCAAAAAACTTATTCACATTTGCCGAGATGTGTTTTACACGGTAAATATCGGTAGCTACGTGTTTGCAAAAATTATAAAAGTTAGATATTAATAATGTACTCGTAAAGACGAATCAAACAAGATCACACATGAATATATTTTTTACTTATATATTAAGATAAAATTGCAATTATATGATCACTTGTGAATAGTGTACAAAAATGAAAGTGGTAGAGTGGAGTTGAAGGGAGGAAGTAATAAATAAGAGTCGTCCATGAAACTTAGATATCAACCCAAAATCGTTTAAGTTTCTCAAATATTGTTTGCAGAGCTTTTAAAAGTTCGTATTGATTATGAAAATAATATAATAAGATTCGTGGTAAAAAAAAATTATATCATCACAGTATAGAATCTCATATTACTTGCACATACTTAGTGTAATTCTTAGTATGTTATTTATCCCGCATTGAAAAATAACGTAGGTTTGATGAATATACCACCTACAAATAGTAGAATTGTTCCATATCAGACAATTAGCATAAGGTGAAATGATCCTATATTACAAATAGGAGTCATATTTGGAACTTATGTATCAACCCAAAATCTTTAGAATCTCTTCAGCATTGTCTTAGAGAGCTTAATCTTATGTACCTTGGATCATTTTTTTTGCTTTTTGTGAATACATCAATCAAAACATATGTAAACCTAATAAATGATTTGAACGGGAGAGTCATGTTAATATATTCCGGATTATAATATAGTTTAAATATAATTTGAGTGCTGATAAGGTTGGTAAAATATGGTTAAAATAGAAGTTAACTCAATATATCAATATTATTTTCTTAAAAATTATATTTTATTGTAGTTTTATAATTAAGTTAATTGTTATAGAAAATTTATGAAATGACATTAATGTAATCCCGTGCATCGCACGGGCATAAAATCTAGTACGACTTAAAAAGAAAAGGGTTTTTTCATAAGTGCTACTACGTATAATCCCATTTTTACCAACTGCTACCAAAGTAATCTTTTTTTAATAACTGCTACTAATATGATTGGTTCGGATTAAAAATCACTACTACATGACACCGAACCTCCTATTTGCGCTTGAGAAGACAAAAATACCCATGCTTTTACATTCCCCTCACTTATACTTTCATATTACCCAAAAACATCTCTCTTAACCTAAATTTTTACCTTTATTCATTAATTGTTACAAAACCTAATTGCTTCCAATAAAATCGGAGAATCGGAAAATCATCCAAATCCTTAAACTTCTTCCCCAAATTTAATCCTAGATCAGAGTTTGCATTTAATCTAAATCTCTAATGAGTTCCATTCTCAGGTTCGTTTTCATCATTGGCTTGTTTTATTGAAGATTGAAGAGGGAAGAAGAGAGAAGAATATTTAATGGAAGTGTTGATAAATGAATTGAAGAAGGAAGATGAATCTAAGCCTAGAACGAAACTTAATCCCCAAAAGAAAGGAGTGAAGAAGAATTAATGAGGGGAAGAAGAATTTAATCCCAAAACTTGAAAATTGAAGAGGGAAGAAAAATTTAAGCTTAGAAATAACTTAATACTCCGTACTAGAAGAATGGAGGAAGGGGTAATGGAGAGAAAAAGAATTTACTCCCAAAACTTGAAATTTGAAGAGAGAAGAAGAATTAATGTAAGTGTTGATAAATGAATTAGAATAACATAAAGAGAGAGGGTAATGGCAACAAAAGAAATACTACTTCTAGGGATGTCATTGGGGTGGGCGCGGTGGTGGATATAGGCTCGCTCCCCCGTACCCATACCATCAAGAAACTCTCGTATTCATTTCCGCCCGCACTACCCATGGCAGGTACAAGTTTCCAAAACTGTACCCACCTTAACAGGTAGAAATATAAAATCGTACCCGTCTCACCTACCCATTAACCCGCTACACCATAACTTTTTTCGTTAAACTTTTTTGTAAAAGTTGGTTAATCACTATTAATTTCCAATTTTTTGATTTTATTACATCAATTCAATCTTTATTCAATTTGATACAGATTATTCTATTATAATTATGAATATATGTATCGCCAAATTTAATATAAGTCATAGCAAAATAAAATTTTAGACAATTATTTATCTCTAAGGCTCAACCCATAAGTTTCTTATTTCTTCTGCTCTATCCGTATGTCATAATTTATCAAAATACTAATGAAATTATGTGAGATCCACTTTTCTTGTTCGTGAGGCCTTTTAAATAAAAGAAACAAAGTTCAAATGCTGGTCAACACTCAACACGTCAACAGCTATGTGTAATAAATAGTAGATGATCTCTACGCAAGTAATCAACACAGATTCTTAATCTGAAACAATATCATAAGAAATTGACCTATTTTAGTTTAGATTTTAGTTTATTAAAATTACTATATTTCATGTCCGTGCGATGCACGGGTCTACATTAATGTCATTTTCGTAATTTTCCTATAACAGTTTACTTATAAAAATAAACTTTTGAAATTTAAGACTATAATAAAATATACTCCGTAATTTTTTAAAAAATATTATTGATATATTGATTCAACTTCTATTTTAAACATATGTTACCAACCTTGTCGGGACTCAAGTTATATTTGATCTATATTATGACTCGAAAAATGATCCAAAGTACCTAAGAATTAAGCTCTCTAAGACAATGTTTGAGAAACTCAAAAGATTTTGGGTTGATCATCTCACCTTATGCTAATTGTTCGATATGCGGCAATTCTACTATTTAATTTATAGTTATTAGTCTAGTCACTACACATACATTATTTTTCAATGTGAGATATATAACATACTAAGAATTACACAAAGTATATGCAAATAATATGAAATAACATACTATACCTGAACTTCTAATTTCACTTTCATGTGGCTACTTTTTATTAATATAAAATGTTCTGTTTATAAAAGATGTATACGGAGTCTTAGTGAACGAATCTTTGGAGAAAGATGCAACCTCTCTTGAAATCTGAGACAAGAGGTAGTAAATTCTCAATCCGAGCACTGTTGTATCTTGTGTTGTACAAAGAAATAATCCTTTACTACACTGGTTTATGCAGTAATAATATTATCAAATTGAAGTTATGGAGACAGTTTAGCCTTGATTACAATGATGAAATTATAAAATACAGTGGTAAGTGCAACGTCATCGTAATAGTGACCTCTACTTTAGTAAAAAACTACAATCCAGGTAAGCTATTTTCCTTACTACCTTAATGATATTATTCTTATGATCCATATAACATTATCTATGACCGTATTCTTAATCAATGCACGATATGATACACGGACAACTAATATGAGGCTCGATACTTCCTCATCAAGCAAGGTTTATATTAATCTAGATGTTCCAGAAGTCAAAGACCTAAGAAATCTATTAAGGTAAAGAATTTTTTTACAATGTGACTGACTTAATAGTTAGGATAATTTAAGTTCTACATATTGGCCTATAATATTCGAGTTTTTTTTATAGGGAAAATAAGGAAGAAATATTTGTGAGTAGAGTTTCAAGTCAAATCAGTAACATAGTCAGGAACGATATCTCAACAATTATCAGTCATTGTACCTTACCATACGAGAAGGTATCTTATCATTTACCTATGTGTTTTTACTTAGTTTCATTGGACCTTACCTCATTTCTAATACATTCAGTTGGGGCCAAAAAAATAACCAAACAATTTATGTGCAGAATGAAATCTGTTACTGTCAAGCTACAGTAAAGGAGGTTATGGGAGAATCACCTTGGTACAATCCTTCATGTCCTGAATGTAACAAGAAGCCCAAGACTGTTCCCAAAGGTTTCTTCTACGACTATTGCAACAAACTTATAGAAAATCCACTGACAGTGTAAGTATGCATATATCACAATTAGCCTGACCATACCACCGCTTAATCGCATAACTAATTTACTGAATTTGTGTAGGTATCGTCTGGAGTTATTAGTTGAAGACAAAACTGGAGCTACTATTTTTACTATGTTCAACGACGAAGTTAAAAAGATCGTAGGCCAAGAAGCAAACACATTATTTGACTCACATCCAGAGCAGGTCCATCATTTAAAACATGTCGTGATGACCCTTATTTAAGAAAACTGCTTTGATATTTTATTAACTCAGAAATATTAGTTTTTGGTACAGGATGACTCATCCGATGAATATGATGTAATCCCAAGCTTACTTCGAAGTAATTTTGAAGATAAAACTTTTGTGTTCAAAGTAAAAATCGACAAATTTAATCACCAGAATAGAAAGAATAAGAAGCAAACATTCGGTGTCATGAAAGTTCTCGACGACAACCCACTTGAGGAACAAAAGATAGACAAAAGCAACCAAATCCACAAGCGACAACTTGAATATATCTCATCGGATGAAGATGATTCAAGCACCTCACCAGTTGCGCTTAACCCCAAAAATCGTAAGGTACAGTATCAGCGACCCATACTCAACTTTATTGTGCATCTATAATTCACTAAAGTCCTTACATTAGTTTTTGTAACTGCAGGTACAAGATTGAAAGGGAGAGTAGATTGAATAATAAAGAACAAGACGAAAAAATAATTCTGCAATAATTAGTTTACAGCAACCAATTTTTTAGTATTTATTCATGTTTTAGCAAGATAAGCCTACTTATATTTAGAGGCCATACTAATTCAATAATCATAGCATTCTACTTTACTTATTAGGGATATATAACATTTCTCAATTACTTTTCGTATTAATCAGATCTCTTTTACAATGCTTACGCCTGAAAGTACACAAGTTCAACGACACGACCCGAACTATAGAGAACATATTTTCTACTATTTATTACATTTACTCAAAGTCAGAATCATCATGTTCAACTTTCTACAAATTCAGTATCCCTCAAACAATATACAGGTGTAATGAATGATACCGCACAATACCCTCTATTAGTCGTAATGAATTGTAACACCAAGGAAAACCCCAACTCACAACTTTGCCCCCTAAACACACGACATAAAAGATAACAAGACGATTACCTATTATGTTACACCATATGTAAAGTTCTACAAATGTAATATCCTTCAAGTAACCTATAGTTAGGTTTATTCGGTAATAATACCTCACAACACCCTTTATTAGCCGTATAGAGTTTTGACACTAGGACTTAAAGCCTAAAAAAACCATTGAAAGGAAACTCAGTGAGTAACGTTTCCACATTCAACAAACGAAATCAATGCTAATAAGAAGGGGCAACGACCGCACATCTATTCTCGCAAACTGATTGTAAAAAGGATGAGTCTTCACTTGAGTATACATTAGCATCTCCTTCTCTGTATAAGATAAGAATATACTTATCTGAATATTTCCCATATGAGTGTGAAGTTACTCTCCTACATCAACCACAACTATCTCTTTAATGATATTAGTCTAATAAAGTCCTATTCCCACCATGGCAGTTTAGGAGGTCGAAATCCTCCTGCTTCTGCGAAATTATATGCACAATGTGGCCGAATATCAGCCTCTAAATAAGTTGGAAAGAAGAAAGGTATAGTTAAGAAGAGCAAAAGTGTCAGAAAATAATTGAACCTTTAGATCACAAATAAGGGTAACAAACACAGAACTCTAATTCCCACATTGTTTGCAAAAAGAAAGAAGCGCAGCAATATCTTCTCTTTCCAATAAGTTTAAGAGACTACTGTCCTAACTGTACTACCTACTTTATTGGAATAAAAATAATACTCGGCTCCAACTCAAACTGTCTTCTTAATAATATTATCATACTAGAGTACTAATTCAAACCCAATAGTTTAATGGTGAAGAGTCTGTCAGCCTTTGTAACATATATAAACATAATACGCCCACCTACCAACCCCTGCATGTGGATTCTTTAATTTAATGTTACAGGTATACTATTCTACTCCAACTGGATCACTCTTCCTCATAATATTAGAGTAATAAAATACTACACAAATCAAATAGTTCACCAATTAAGAGTCTTTCATCTTCTACAGCTTGAATAAACATTATACGTTACCCTTGCAAAACTTACAAGGGTTGAGAAGACACATCAATTTAATTGGAAGAGTAACTATATAAAATCATGTCGGAGAATTTCCCATTATTTTCGATATGTAAAGAGAACAGGAAAGAACGTTTGCTAAAGTACAAACCTCATAAACGCCAAAGGTTAGTTCCCCAAAGTGAACTCCTCCACTCCTCCATGGCGCAGTCTGAAGAGGAAATTGCTCCAACGTTAGAACTGTCGCAGGTTGTTCTGGCAGATTGCGGTCACACCCATGACTCAGCTCCTGTAGTACAACAAAATAGTAAGTCAGCACCAGATCCTACTAGAAAGGACAAGCAAAATTTGTCTACACGTGACAGCGCACCAAGGGTGGATTTCGAATCAAATATTTTGAACATGTCCATACAGCTAGGCCCACATATTCAATATATCGAAGGTCAGTATATCGGAAATATTTAAGTTTTATATTTATTTTCCTACATCCGAAAATAGACAACTAACAATTAAGTCCAAAATACAACCATGTTAATGCACAGGTCGATCAGCAGAGGTTGTTCTTCATAGAGAAATAATGAACACGCAAAAGTTGAGAGCGGCAGTTACGGGGAAGCGGCAACGCACAGACCCCCAACCTGACATAGCATCACAGAAAAATGTTTCCGAGGCAACACTATATTCAAACAGGCACGAAAATGGTAAGATTGGTACATCCACTGGACCTAATAAGTTAATAATAGCCAACATGTCGTATTAAGTCAGTGGATTTTGTTCATCTAAATCAATAAATTATATGGGTGAGTTTGATAAATACACGTAGGCTGATAGGTTCATAAAAACCAGCATTAAGTATCCAGTACGTAGTGTTAGCACATCTAGAAGAAGATATTATATGATTATAATGATAACCAAACTCTTACAAGTATGTCTAACTCCCAAACTCCCCAGACGCATTGAGTTACATATTGACAGAGGATATTATGTTTCCTCGGGTTTTTGCAGGGGACAATCAGCATAGAGAAATAAAGCAAACAAAGACATTAGTAATAAAAACCAAGAGACAGCGAAAGGAAAACGTCGGACAACCAGACACGATAGTCTTAGATACAGCCTCCCCATCCGCAATAATTACACAAAAGCATGGTAACTGTAAGTTGTTTAATACTTCTTGAGTCGAGTGATTTTCAGATAATTTAAGGAGAAATGAATAATGACTGTTGTTAGTATTACTTCTGAATTGCAGAACCTGACAAAGTGCGTACAAGCACGCAATACCTCAGCTTAGGTCCGCCGGACTACACTTGTGAAATATGTGAGGCGTTCATGTGGTATGAGGAGAGAGTGAAAAAGAGTAGTAACAGGACACGAGTAAGTTACAATATGTGTTGTAGGGAAGGAATTGTGCGACTACCGAAGATAAAAGATCCCCCAGAATATTTAAGACACATGTTGGAGTATAGCCAAGTATCAGAATGTAAAAAGTTTAGAGAGAACATACGGATGTACAATTCTTCATATGCATTCACGTCGATGGGTGCAAAGATTGACAGATCTGTCTATACCACTCGAGGGTCGTACACCTTCCGAATAAGCGGTCAGAACAGTCACTTCATTGGATCTCTTCTACCGATCGACGAACGACCACCTTTTTTGCAGCTATATATATATATGACACAACAACAGAGTTAGATATGCGTGCAAATGCGCTGAGGAGGGGCACAAGTAAGGTCCAGTTGGACAAAGATATTCTCTCTGGTTTAAAGGATATGCTAGACGAGATCAACCCGTTAGTAAAGACGTTCCGCATGGCATAACAAAGGATAAAAGAGGACAAAAATATTAATCTATCAATCCAAATACTCGGTCACAGGGACAACAAGGCAATTAAAGACAGAGTATATAACAGCCCGACTGCGTCAGAAGTGGCTGCACTCATTGTGGGTGATTTAGTAGATGGGAGTGTCGGAAGGGATATCATCATTGAGCACAGGCAAGAGGGGTTGCAAAGAATAAATGAGCTACATCCATCATTCATGGCTTTACAGTACCCTCTTCTGTTTCCTTATGGGGAGGATAGCTACCATCTAGAGCTACTGTATTACGAGGATGTGAGTCAGAAGAAAAAGCCAGGCAAAAGAAAAAATATAACGATGCGAGAATACTATGCTTATCGACTGCAACAAAGGGTGAATGATGGGTTTTCTTTGCTTCGTGGAGGCAAGCTACTACACCAATTCATTGTCGATTGTTATTGTGCAATTGAAACTAAAAGACTATTGTTCATAAGATATAACCAACCATCTCTACGATGTGACCTTTTAACAACATTTGTGATGCTGTCAACAAGGGTGATTATGTGGGGGTGGCAATTGGAACCCCAATAATACTACAGGCAACATTCACGGGATGCCCACGATATATGCAGCAAAATTATCAAGACAAGATGGCAAAGTGCAGGTGGTTTGGTAATCCACACCTATTTATAACTTTTACTGCAAATCCGAAGTGGCCAGAAATAGACAGTATGTTACGACGCATTAAGGGGCAGAAGGCCGAGGATAGACCAGACATTGTAGCTAGAGTATTCAAGCTCAAGCTGAGACAACTGATGGTGCCTAAAAAAGAGACGTTATTTTGGAACGGTAGTGGCAGGTACATAACTAACTTACACGGGGTATTAAACACATATAATATCTCCAGATATTTTACAAAATAAAAATTGTCATCGCGTTCAATCAATTAATTTCTGAACTGTTACTTAAAATATTAAGTGTTAATAATAAATTACTTATTCGTCCTAAGCAGATTTATATACAATCGAGTTCCAGAAGAGAGGCTTACCGCATGCACACATACTACTATGGATAAAACCATAGGAGATAGACTTATCACCCCAATTCATCGATACTATTATTTGTGCAGAGATTCCAGACATCGAAGAGGAGCCTGAACTATATGGAGCGGTGTCGCGATACATGGTCCACGGACCATGTGGGCGGGCAAACCCTAACTGCTTCTGTATGATCAACAACACATGCAGTAGGAATTTCCCGAACCGTCCCGAACCGTTCCAGCCAAGAAACAGTTTTTGATAACAATGGCTACCCGGTCTACAGAAGGCGGGAGGATAACAGGTAAATAGCACTTAGTTTTAAATATGTTTTTACTGATGAAACTCAATGAATAAATAACACCCCCATTCTCACCAGGCACATACAGAAGGGAGACGACCGCCTTGACAATAGGCACATCGTGCCCTATAATCCGGGTTTGCTTTTAATGTTTGACGCACACTTAAATGTAGAATGGTGCAACACTGCACGCGCAATTAAGTATCTCTTTAAGTACATTCTTAAGGGACCAGATAAGGCAACTTTGGTGTTGACAGGAGGCCAGGAGGATGAGATAAAATCATACCTCGATTGTAGGTACCTATCGGCCTGTGAAAGTGCGTGGCGAATCTTCGAGTTTGATATCATAGAAAGAAACCCGAGTGTAATACGACTGCCGCTACACCTGGAAGGGGAACAAGCTGTGGTGCTAAGGGACCGTGAACGTTTAGAGGTGGTTATAGAGAGGGCCAGTGAGAAAGAGACTATGCTCACTGCGTGGATGACTACAAACACACACCACCCAGAAGCAAGAACTCTGACATATGCACAATTCCTCACACAATATGTGTGGAACAAAGCATGGATAAAAAGGAAGCAGGGAATGAGCATAGGCAGGATTGTTTTTGTTCATCCAACAGCCGGAGAGCGTTATTATCTTCGTTTACTACTAAACATTGTCAAAGGTGCCCAGACATTCGAGGATGCCAGGACAGTCGAGGGTCGTTTGTTCCCGACGTACAAAGAGGCGTGCTTTGCACATGGCCTACTCAGTAATGATAAAGAATGGCACGAGGCATTAAAGGAGGCAGGTTGGTGGGCAATGCCTTCTCAACTTCGGGAATTATTTGTAACGATGCTATTGTTATGTGAAGTAACGGACGTACTAGACCTATGGAATGCAAGTTACGAGAAACTCTCAGAGGACATAGAGAGACATAAGAGAAGGCTATTCTGTCATCCAAACCTTGAGTTAATAGAGGAGGCCAAGAGATCATATACCTTGATTGAGGTAGAGAAAATACTCCTAAGGTATGGGAAGACACTGAAAGTTTATTAGGGATGAACGTTTATACGACCCTAAGCTAATGGCAAGTGAATGGTCAGAGAAGGTGAACTAGCTCAACTTTGAGCAACGGTTAGTATATGACAGTGTAATAGCGGTAGTGGAGGGTGCGCCTGGAAGAGTGATGTTCTTATACGGTCACGGAGGAACTGGAAAAACGTTTTTTTTATACAGAACCATCTCTGCAAAAGTAAGGTCAGAGGGCAGGATAGTCCTTAACGTCGCGTCTTCAGGTAAGAATAACCAGACTATGTATACATACACCAAAATAAAGATTGGCTCTCATAGCGTGCAATCATGAATACCCAATGTATGAGGAAACTGATGATAATTATAAGAGGTAACTACCAAACTAATGTATAACGAAAATTTTGAAATTAATTAATGTAGGTATCGCAGCCTTACTCCTACCAGGTGGAAGGACCGCTCATAGCAGATTTGCAATCCCTATAGATTTATTCGACAACTCTACATGTAACATAGGCCAAAAGACCCAACTGGCAGAACTCCTAAGGGAGACGTCGTTAATTATATGGGACGAGGCACCAATGGACCACAGATTTGCTTTTGAGGCACTCGATCGTAAAATGAGGGACATTATTGGATTCAAAGACAGAGAAGCAAGATCAAAGCTCTTTGGGGGAAAATGGTTTTACACGGCGGAGACTTCCGGCAAGTATTGCCTATAATTACTAAAGGAACAAGGCAAGTTGTTGTACAAGCATCACTTAGTAGATCGTACATATGGAGGGAATGCACGGTGTACACTCTTAAAAAAAGCATGAGAGTTTCAGAAAGCAGCGACGACCCTGGAAAGAGAGAAAGAAATCGAGCATGCAATGATTGGTTGTTAGCTATGGGAGACGGGACGTTAAAAGCCAATGCGGAACAGAATGACACCGAAGAGACATGGATAGAGTTACCAGAACAATACATTGGTAGTAAAGGTACATTAGACATAGGGGAAGTAGTAAGACAGATGTACCCAGATTTTGAAAAGAGCCATAAGAGCGAGGACTATCTAAGGGAAAGAGCAATACTCATGCCTTTAAATGAAACCGCTGACCTAATTAACAATCACATGGCAAAAAAAGTCCCAGGAGGTGAGGTCCTATACAGGAGTTGTGATGAGGTCTGCACGGCCTCGACTGAGACTGAAGATCAGTTCGCCTCTTATCCAACAGAGTACTTAAACAGCCTCAACTTGCAGGGGTTACCACATCATGAGTTAAGGCTTAAGGTAGGTATGCCAGTAATGCTCTTGAGAAACATAAACCCGTCGCAGGGATTATGTAATGGTACACGTCAGATTCTTACCTACCTTGGGAAGTTTATAGTAGAAGGTAAAATAATAACAGGTTCAAAGATGGGACAAAAGGTTCTTATACCGAGGATAATAATGACTACGGCGGATATAAAAATCTCTTTTGTACTTAAAAGAAGGCAATATCCCCTAAAGCCATGTTATGCAATGACAATAAACAAGAGTCAGGGCCAAACTCTTACGCATGTAGGGATTTATTTGCCCAAACCCGTGTTTAGTCATGGCCAATTGTATGTCGCCTCAAGGACGACATCACCAGAGGGACTAAAATTCTTCATCGACGATTCCACGCAAGAATTCAAAGGTCACACAAGAAATGTCGTCTATAGAGAGGTTTATTCAAATCTAAATTCTCTGTAGTAGTAGGTACGAGCTACAAAAGTTTCTTAATTGGTTAGTGGTGTAGGATTCTGAACATCAATTTATTAATTATACCATCAAATTTAGTAGTTATAAAAATAGAAGACGTATACTATATACGTCCTCACGATCTGTGGAGTGCCTGCGATATTAAAGGTTATAATCTATAAAGATAGCTGACTTGAGTTCACATATAAGTTTATCTCATTCCCTGTCTTTTCCTTTCTACTGTCGGCATATGTAAATCCGAATAAAGATACTGGATTGCATCATAAAGGAATAAAAAAAAAAACCAATTAACGGGATCCATTTTATACACACAAAATTGAATATAGCATTGTAAATGTCTGGGAACATATTAGATTTATTAAGTTAACCAGAAATATTTAAATCCCTACAATCTATAGAACAAAAGGGATGATAATGAAGTTACAAACTCGCATTCAGCCTTTCCACCGTTTTCAAGACATGTAAAGTGTTAAATTATACTGCTTAGCAGGTAGATAAAATTAAGGAATGATAATTGATGATTGTAACAAATTGAGGAAGAAATGAGAATGGGTATTTGGGTTAGTGCATTCAAAATTACCCACTGAGTAAGTCTTTCTCAACAGAAAATAAGACATGTTCCTTGCGGTTCGGATTGTTTCAAGACGATTTTGGCCCCAAGCAAAAAAAAAATTTTGACGATTTAATGGTAACATGGTTGTTTAGGCCAATTATAATATTAGTGAGAGCTTCAAAGGGACCAAATTTCATTTTATTTGAGGAGATTAACAAACTCAAAGTAGAACGTTTGATTTAAGTGTATCAAAACACAATAGAAATAAAGTGAACGGGAAGAAATGACAGTGTGAAACGACTTAATACGAGAAAGAAAAGTGAGATCGACTAGGGTGAGATGTAGTATCATACCAGTTGTTCGGTCAGAAGTGGTAGGGGCGCCATATGACTCTCTTTAGAAGACTCTTACTTTTGTGTCTGTCACACCTGATTCGATTGAATAGTACCTACAAAACATAAGAAAACAGGGTACATGAGACAATAAAGAGAACCAATCAGTTTACGTCCCCAAAGCTGCAGAGCAATAAAAATGGAAGTGTCCATATATTGTTTAGGTCCAAAAAATTACAGATCTCTAAGACTCTTACATGTGAATCAAAGGAAACAACGACAACAGACGCAAGAGAACAGTCCTGGAGAGTCAAAAGACACCTATAAAACTAAATAAGTACTATATATGAAATAGAAAAAAAGACGGTTGAGTTCTGGAAATGATGAAACCCATAATAACGCCCTGATTTTGTACATGCATGTCATATGAAAGTCATAAAACGACTAAATTCAATAGAAAGAATCCAAAAAACTAACATGGGTGTGGACATGCAATGATCAATTATTTAAGGAAAAGGATAAACTCAACAAATACACAGATCACAGGAAGAAAAAGAGCAAGGGAGATGAGAGATCGGAATAAAGAGACATGGCAGAAGGTTAGGGTTATAAAAAGAGGTTCATCGACAACCAAAAAGAAGATCGACAACAGATCAATAACAAAATAGAGTTGAGATAAAGACTTACACAGTAACAAACAGAGTTCAAATTAGAGGTCGGAATGAGCAGAGGATGACTGAGATAGAAGATGACTAGATCGGCCAGAAATGAAGAATGTATGGTCATTGGGATGAAGGATCGGCCATACATGGTTCAGTATTATAACACCTTCAGCAAGCATGGCAGCATTATTAGTAGCAAATCAATGTTTCACCGATCACGGTCACCTAAGGCGCTTAGGTGTGATTCAATAGAACCCTCAACACCACAAAGCGGTGGACAACGCTGGGAAGTGGAGAGGGGTGAGTTCTAAAATAGAAAGGTCACATAACGATGAGATGTTTATATACATGCATGTCATATGAACATCATAGAGAGGGATAGTAATCTTAACATGCAAAGATTAGAACGGAGAGTTAGCAGCAGTAATCTTAACCGGAGAGGCAAAAAAGATTCACCGATACATCCACTAATAGAGGCAATCAGATGCTCTTGTTTTGGACGACGTGTACAGCCAGAACAGAGAAATCAGTAGAGTAACAGATTATGGTCATGCAACTATAGATGATGCATAATGAATAGCCATAACAAAGAAGCTAAGATAGTTGGTTTAATATATTTGTATGTTTAGCGCAGCCAAAATGGTTAAATATGGCATCAAGTTAGATGAAATTCAACTACAAGAGCGGAAAGGATCGAAAGGGACTGAACAAATAAGTGAAATGGAGAGCATCACTTACAAGCTAACCGAATCCATTAATATTATTCTTCAGGATTAGCGCACGAAAATAGAGGCGGAGCGACAAGGTAGGTGGACGGTGGTGTACGGTGAAGGTCGACTACACAGGTAGGAATCGGTGTACGAATAGTGGATGAGATCCAATTTGGGTTTTAGGGTTTGAGTAACTTTGAGAGGCTGTTAGGAATACGGGTGATTGGGCAGTTGGGGTATTATATTCTTAACTAAATCAATTAAGGAATAGAACGTGGGTTATTATGACTCGTTAATTCAAAAACAGTTTTGACAAGAAAATAAGAGATGTGACGTTTTCTCGATTAGACGGTGTGATTTATTACGGGCTTCCATGATCTAAAAAGTTAGACAAAATAAATAAACAATACCGGGTATGAAACATCGTCGACGTTTTATAAAACATCGTCGACGTTTTTCATAAAAAAGACCGTCACTACCCTTTTCACTCCTTCCTCTCTATAACTTCAATTAACCCTCCTCTCCCTCTCCCGTACAACCACCACGACCCCACCACGACCTCACCACGACCCGGCCACCACCACCACGACCCCCCACTGCCGCCATCTTCCACCACCAGTAGCCACACCACCACCGTAGCCACCACCGGAATTGAAGTAAGGTAAGTTTTTATTTTCTTTTTATTTTTGAAATCGTTTTTATATTGAAATATGTTTAATTGATTTGAATTTGGTGGTTTATATGTTTAAATGTTATGAATTTGTTTATGTATATATGTTTAAGATTGATTTGAATTTGTGAAATTTGGATTAAAGTTGTTGAATACGGTTTTTTTATTTATGTTGAAGACGGTTTTTTAGTTGATTTTGTATGTTGGAAATGCAATATGGCGAAATTTGTGGAAGTAGTGAAAGAGGATTATAGATTTTTGTTGTCGGAAGACGGTTTTTGTTGGTGGTATTGAAAAAAGACGAGAAATTGGACGTTGGTCACTAGGACCAACGTCTAGGCTGGACGTTGGTCACTAGCACCAACGTCTGGGCTGGACGTTGGTGTTGATGACCAACGTCCAGGGTAGACGTTGGTCATCAACACCAACGTCCAGCCCAGACGTTGGTGCTAGTGACCAACGTCTACCCTGGACGTTGGTCCTAGTGACCAACGTCCAGCCCAGACGTTGGTCCTAGTGACCAACGTCCAATTTGCCTTCGATTTTCTGTTATTGCGTTGTTTTCGATGGTTTTGAATGTTGACGATGATTATTATCATATGTAATTTAATTCGTGTAAAATTATAATCGGTTTATATGTTTATTATTATCAAAGAATATGTTTATATGTTTACTATGGTTTTGAATGTTGACGATGATTTATATCATATCCGTGTAAAATGATTATTGTCATATATGTTTTTATATTTTTTTTAGTCGATTGTCTATAATGTTGTATTATTTTATATGCAGATGGATAAAGAAAAAAACATTATGGTGGTCCCTGATCGTACGAAAGGCCGAAAAGTGACGGCATCTAAGCGGCGCTTACCCGGTGTGCGTCAAGCCGGAGTTGTCTTTCGTCCTACTCAGTCAGAGGGTACGGACGTTTCCCCTACGCCCCCGCCTGCTGTGAGCGAGACAGTTTTTCCGTCAGTTTTTTATAGGTTAGGGGCCGTTGATGATGGTAATGTTGACGGCGGTTCAGGATCTGAGTCGGAGGAGGCGGCAGAGCAGCCCGATGACGAGTGTTTTGTAGAGAACCAGGTAGCTGAACCAACAGGTAAGAAGGTGGTACAGGTTGGTAGAGGACGATATGTGCCGGTTAGTCAGGGTTCATCTAGCACGGGGAGGAAGAAGACGAAGAGGGATTTGTCTTGGCGTCTTAGTGGCGTGGTTGAGGGAGGACCGGTTCACCTTAACGTCTTACGTAGTTTTGGTGGGCACGTGGCTTATAAGAGTTGGACGGAGGCCAAGCCGGCGAGAACGTGGCTCAAGTGTTACGAGAGGCCCGGTTGTATGGAGGCTATGAACGGGATGAAGGTGCCGGAGCTGGTTGCCCGGAGAGTTAGTGAGAGCGGGCTTGGTGTTTTGATGAGTTGTGTGACCACCGGCATAGATGAAAATCTATGTAGTGCATTTGTAGAGAGGTGGCAGCCGGATACTAACAGTTTCCATATGCCTTTTGGAGAGATCACTATCTTATTACATGATGTTCAGCGTATTCTAGGGATAAAGGGGAGTGGCGTTAGGGTTTTTGTGGAGGGTATGGTGGAGCAGGAGGAGGGTAGCACGAGGGATGATGCAGGCTTGAGGGAGAAGATGGCTACTTTATTTGGGCTGGCTTTTCAGGATGTCGAGCCACCATATTATAGGAGTGGTGGGTTGTCGACCCAGAAGGTGAGGGAGGTTGTGGAGACGGGTCGCCATGATGAGTCGCTGAGGGCCTACTTGATGTTGTTGGTTGGACAGACATTGTTCACGGACAAGTCTAGTGATAGGGTAGTGGCCCGGATGCTTCATTTGTTTGATGACTTGGATAGTTTTTGTGAGTATGCCTGGGGGGCTGCGACATTGGCGTACTTGTACCGTCAGTTGGGTATGGCGTCGCGGAGAGATGCTCGTGGGCTTAGCGGTTGTTTGCCATTGCTCCAGGCTTGGATATATGAGTATTTTCCCCATTTCCGACCTCATGCAGGATACTATGTTGAGGGTAGACCATTGGTGGAGGCTTGGTCACGGGTTCCTAGGTTTAAGGGGGATGAGAAGATTCTAGATGAGCACCGTCAGAGGCTAGACGGGCTTAGAGCGGAGCATATTCGTTGGACCCCTTACGGTGTTGGTTCACATCGCTCTTGTAGGACATCGCTTTATTCGGGGTTGATTAGATTTCTTGATGTAGTAGAGCCATATCAGCCTGACCGTTTTTTGCGTCAGTTTGGGTATGTCCAGCCTATCCCGACCGCTATGATTACTCCAGCTGTTGAGCATCGCCCGCCTTCACCGAAGTCGGGTTATAGGTTGTATTATGGGGAGTATCCTGATTCGGAGTGGGGGCTCCCAGAGGCTCGGATTGTTTTGAGAGACCGTTCACACCCGGTCGTGATGCCGTTTGACACGGTCGATCCTTACATGACATGTTACACGAAGTCCTCCCACCCGTATTTCTTTCCTCCTGGCCGTCGTACCAAGTTTTCTACGGTGCCTCTTTTGGATGAGCCGGAGTTCGGCAGAGCTCTTGCATGGAGGTTCTCACTTATCTACAGACAGCCTACTCAGCAGGCGATGACATCGTGTGTTCAGCGGTTGGTTACAGATATGGTCGGCTACTTCAGGAACCCGGCGGACGACGACGACGATGATGTAGGACATGACGACGTTTGATTATTTAGTTATGTTTTATTTGTTGTATTGTGTTTCTACGGATTATTTTAGATTATTTTATGTTTGAATTATGTAATGGTACTTTTATTTTTATTATTATTAGTTTATGTTTTGAATTATGTAATGGCCACAACATGACTATCCTACCCTAGCATTTCCTCTATATAAACCCTTTACCTAACAAATTATTTCCACACAACTCACTATCTTCTCTCTACTCTTAAAATATATTACATCTACTATCCTATACTTTAATCATGGTGATTACTAACATACAACTAGTGAATTATTATCAAAATAAAATTAACGAGATAGTTAACGAGTTTCCCTTACTATTCGACCGCCTAATGATTGTGTTGAATAATCATGTACTTAATAATTTCATAAGTCGTGGCAATCCTCCTCTATCATCGCTTCAACTAATGCATGGACCTATTTACGGTCTCAAAAACCCTTCCATTCATCCTATGAACGTAACTGAAGGTATCATTACTTATAATCTGTTGTCAAATTTTTCTAATCAATCAAGTTTGTGACATTATTAACCAGATTAATTTTTAAATCCAGAAAATGTCATCCTGAAGCGAAATGAGTGGGAGAAAGTGAGGTTGGAGATAGTTGAACTGTTCAAGAGGTGTTTAACAGTTGTCCCATATAGGACTTTACACTCTCTATGTGAAGGGGACGGCCGGATGTTCGTGGGGCCATTTCAGAGTCTAAAAACCTATGAAATGTATGTAACTTACCTATGAAATGTATTTAACGCTGATTAATTGTTTGTTCTGCACTTGATCGTTGTAATATTTATCAGTTTTTAATTAATGAATAAAGTCGTTAGTTGAGTTGTCACATCATGCTCAGAACTTTATTAAATTCGTCAGTTGAGTAGTCACATTTTGCTCAGAACTTTATTAAAGTCGTCAGTTGAGTTATCACATCATGCTCAGAACTTTATTAAATTCGTAAGTTGAGTAGTCACATTATGCTCAGAACTTCATTAAAGTAATTTTAATCGTTTTTTCTATGTAATGTAATTTTAAGACTTTAACTTATGTGACCTTTATTCGAGTATTGTCAATTTTATTTAATCAAAAATAAATTGAGATAAAAGAAGAAAAAATAATACATAAATATCCATCAATTACGCAAGTACAACAATCAAGACTTATCCCTTCTTGTGCGACGCACTCTAGGTGTCGTTCCCATACATGTGTGCCAGTTTTCGAAATTTGTCTTGTACAAATCTTCATAGTGTGCAACATTTTGTTCTCTATACCCCGCCCAAGTCATCTCTATTGGAGGCATTGGAACTTCTTGAGGTGGTCCACTATAATGCAACCGCATCCAATGTTGGTGGTGATTTAAAATCCACAAAACACCATATGGGACCGGACTTTGAGGACAACTTCTTAAAGGCAAAAATGTACTACATTGCCATGTACTCGGACTAGACGGGGCCTTACCTATGACACAAATTGCCCAGTTAAACAACGATGCGAAAACATACAGATGAACGTCATGCATCTAATGTTCTTGACCACAACCGGTGTTGTTGGAAAATTCAATGCGCCTCAAAGTGTTGTCAAACATAGTAAAACCATTATTTGTGACGTAGGTCGCATCAAAATAATCCTTGTACACCTCAAAACCCCTAATCTCTCGAGCACACCATTCTCGCATCACTAGATGGTCAGTTTCTCGACCCCGGGCAGCATGAGACAATACTCGAAAACCACAATGACCATCATCACCTACATTCACCCAACCATCAAAAAAACACCACAACTCCTCCGGGACCCCCCATCTTTTATTCCAGCTTGACAAAGGACCCCTAGTGTAAGCCAATTCCAAAGGTGCACCGACCCTCACCTCATCAAAATCACCAACTGTTGTTTGTTGAGTGGTCGTCGATCCATCTGAACCAGGGGTCCCAAACTTCCTCTTTACATGTTCAAAAAATGACTTGTTCCTAGTAGTAGATCCTCTTGGTCGACCTTTGGGGTTTTCTATAATAGGGGGTGGCAATACGTACTCGTCTTCCGGATGAAGAAAGGTGCGCATCTTCTCAATGAAAGATCTCTTACTTGCCGGATCACTACTCCTCATTTCATTGACGAGCTCTTCAAAGGCATCATTATCGTTTTTCGGCATTGTGTCATCATTGCCATACTCTAATGTCCTCCAAAATGAATGAACTTGATCAAGGTGAACTCTCTCATCATTGTTTTTCAAACCAACCAAGAGACAAGCACAAGGTAAGCCATGAGTAGTTCTTAAAGCACAACCGCATCCATTAACCAACCCGATCCCTAACTCAATTCCCCTCTTAGTTTCGTTTTCCATAATCCCGATGGCTTTTAAGGACACCTTTCCTTTCAACAAAGAAAACAAATGAGATCTATGACGAGGTTTACTTCTTGACTCCTCGAGCTCTTTTCTTATTTTGGAGTGTTGTCCTTCAAGCATAGAATGAATACGGGACCACATAGTATCAAGGGTTAGGCTAGAACTTTTCAACCAAGCCGTCAAAAGAGAATGAGAGGACTCCACCCGGGAAGTAG
>JAIUZE010021897.1:0-12426 GCA_022085475.1 Heliosperma pusillum | reverse complement strand
CCTAATTCTTATGGCAAGAGACCTTTATATCCTTCTTCCCTACCTTCCTTTTCTCCCTCTTTTCCAAACAAGAGGAGAAACTTTCAGAGTGGACAAGCAGCTCCGACAAACCGTCCATTTTTCCCGAGCACCAACAACGATCTTAAGGGTCGTACTTGCTTTCGGTGTAAGATGCCTTTGCATCCGGGTGTTGGCTGTTTCAACAAGCCACTGGTGTGCTTTAACTGTCAGAAACCAGGACACAGGTATAATGAGTGTCCGGATAAGAAGAAGACGGCTTCTGTGCCAGCTATTTCTGGGAGACCTAAGGGTCGTATTTTTATCATGAGCCGAGCTGAGGCCGAGGCTCAACCTGACATAGTGACGGGTATGTTCTCAATTTATGAATTTCCGTGTTTAATTTTATTTGATACGGAAGCTTCTTTGTCCTTTATTTCAATGAGACTATCCGATAAATTACCTATCAAAGCTTCAGTTGGAGAAAGTACTCCTATTTCTTTACCGTCCGGAGATGTATTTTCATGCTCTTATCTTCATTCGGACATTCCAATATCGATAAATGGATCTATTTTTCCGGCTAATCTTCTTCGGTTTCCTCTTGAAGAGTTTGATATTATTCTGGGCATGGATTGGTTATCTACTTATCATTCTCGATTTGAATGCCGTGACCAGAAGATTATTCTTAAAAGTCCTTTGGGTGCTCGTGTTTCTTATCAAGGAGTTAGAAAGCAAGCTAGTGTGAAGTTAATCTCAGCTATGAAAATGTTAAATGTTTTGAAGAAGGGTCATCAAGCATTTCTATGTGTAGTGACTACTTCTGATTCTTCTCTTCCTTCTTTGAAGGATGTTCCTATTGTTCGAGAATTTCCCGATGAAATTAACACGGATCCTTCTGAAAGCGATGTTGATTTTCCATCGACTAGTTCCTGGAACCTGGACCTATTTGCTAAAGCTCCTTATCGTATGGCGCCTTCCGAGTTGAAAGAGTTGAGAATCCAACGTGATGACTTGATTGAGAAAGGCTTCATTAGGCCTAGTGCTTCTCCTTGGGGTGCGCCCGTACTATTTGTCAAAAAGAAAGACGGTTCTATGCGAATGTGCATTGATTATCGTGAGTTGAACCGTGTCACAATCAAAAACATATATCCTCTTCCTCGTATTAATGGTCTCTTTGACCAGTTACGGGGTGCTTCTACTTTTTCAAAGATTGATCTTAGATCGGGTTATCATCAAATTCCCGTTCGGGAAGCAGATATGCCCAAAACTGCTTTTAGCTCGAGGTATGGTCATTTCGAATTCAATGTGATGCCATTCGGTTTGACTAACGCTCCAGCAATATTCATGGATCAGATGAATCGTACCTTCAGGGAGTATCTTGATAAATGTGTGGTGGTATTTATTGATGACATTTTGATCTTTTCGAAATCTAAGGAAGAACATGCCGATCACCTTTGAACCATTTTGGGTGTTCTTCGACGCCAAAAGTGGTATGCTAAGTTCTCCAAATGTGAATTCTGGTTGCCCGAGGTATCTTTCCTTGGTCATGTCATTTCGAAAGACGGTGTTATGGTCGATCCAGCAAAAATTGAGGCAGTTGTGGATTGGAAAAGTCCGGAAAATGTGTCCGAGATTCGGAGTTTCCTTGGTTTAGCGGGTTATTATCGTCGGTTTGTGAAAGATTTCTCCAAATTAGCAAGACCGATGACTCAATTGCTAAAGAAGGAAGCAAAGTATGTTTGGACCGATGAATGTGAAATTGCCTTCTTTGAATTAAAGAAGAGATTGACTACCGCACCGGTTTTAACTTTACCAGATGATGAAGCTGATTATGATGTCTATTGTGATGCTTCAAAGCATGGTTTGGGATGTGTCTTGATGCAGAATAGAAAAGTCATTGCTTATGCTTCTCGACAACTCAGGGTTCATGAAGTGAATTACCCGACTCATGATCTTGAGTTAGCAGTTGTGGTGGTTACATGCATTGAAAACTTGGAGAACCTTATCTTATTAGAGTGCATTTGCCGAATCTTACACCGATATAAGAGCTTGAGGTGCATTTTTACTCAGAAAGAATTGAACATGAGGCAGAGAAGATGGTTAGAGTTGGTGAATGATTATGATGCTGAGTTGATTTATCACGAGTGAAAAGCAAATGTTGTGGCAGATGCTTTGAGTAGGAAGACTAGTCATTCATTAAATGCTCTGGGTACTTTACCCGATGAACTAGTAACCGAATTTCAGAAGCTTCAGATACAGTTCGTTGGGAAAGGATTTGATTATCTTGGTGCTTTGACCGCGGAACCTGCTTTTTATCGAGAGATTCGTACTTGTTTACCGGAGGATGCTACTTGTATCGCTATACGAGCAAAAATATTACTTGGGCAAGCTAAGGGATTGTGTGGTGGATATAATGATGGTACCTTCGCTACCATGGTCGAATGTTCAGTTCCGAAACTAGTGCCGAGTTGAGAAAGAGGAAATACTTGATGAAAGCTCACCTTTCTCCTTATTCTATTCATCGGGTGGTGACAAAATGTATAAAGTTTGAGACCACAATTCTGGTGGACCTAGGATGAAGATTTGAAGTAAAGGAGTATGTTAGTAGAGGTCGTACTTGTCAGAAGGTGAAGATTGATCATACAAAGACCCGGAGGTTTTACTGCAACCTTTGGAAATTCCTCTGTGGAAGTGGGAGTCTATTTCTATGGACTTCGTGATGGCTTTGCCTAGTACTGCTAGTGGAAAGAATGCCATCTGGGTTATTGTGGACCGTTTGACCAAGTGTGCCAGATTCGTGCCTATCAGAGAAACTTGGAAGATAGATGTCTTAGCCCGTGTTTATGTGGATGAGATAGTGCGCTACCATGGAGTTCCGAAAGATATAGTTTCAGATCGTGATCCGAGATTCTGTTCCCGATTCTGGACGGCGTTGCAAGAAGCCATGGGTAGTAAATTGTTGATGAGCACCGCTTTTCATGCCGCTACAGATGGTCAAACTGAGAGAACGATCCAGACTTTGGAAGATCTTCTTCGGTCTTGTGCTTTAGACTTTCATACATCTTGGGAGAAGTGTTTGCCTTTGGTGGAATTTTCTTATAACAACAGTTATCATGCATCTATCAAGATGTCACCTTATGAGGCTTTGTACGGTAGGAAATGCCGTAGTCCTGTTTGTTGGGATCAAGTGCAAGATGATCATATGTTGAGTCCCGACATCGTGACCGAAACAATTGATCAAGTTCAAGTCATTCGAGAACGAATGAAAACCGCTCAAGATAGACAGAAATCCTATGCCGATGTTCGTCGTCGACCGCTTGAATTTGATGTTGAAGACCGTGTATTCCTTAAAGTATCACCAATGAAAGGAGTGAAACGGTTCGGAGTGAAAGGGAAGTTGAGTCCTAAATATATTGGACCGTTTCGTGTACTTCAAAGAGTTGGTCCTGTTGCTTATCGTCTGGAATTGCCTCCGAACTTGAGCAAAGTTCATGATGTGTTCCATGTTTCTCAGTTGAAGAAGTACATCAGTGATCCGAGTCATATTATTCAAGAAGAAGTGTTGGACTTGGAACCTAATTTGGCTTTGGAAGAAAGGCCGATTCGTATACTTGAAAGGGCTAACAAACAACTCCGAAACAAGGTGGTGCCTTTAGTTCGTATCCTTTGGCGTTGTGGAAACGTCGAATCAGAAACTTGGGAACCCGAAGCTAAAATATTAGCTAAATATCCCGAGCTCTTTGCTTGAGGTAAATTTCCTTCTTTCTTTCCTCTTTCTATTCGATTTAACCGTTCCACTAACAAAACCGATGAGGTCAACCTTGTTGAAGAATCCAAAAAGAACAACCCTCAAAGGAAGTGCACCAACATCGGCGACACATACTCCAGTGCCTTAAAAAGATTGACTCAACAAGACAAACTCCAGCCTATAGGACCTACATCTGATCCAGAAAAGAATAGAAAATTCTGGAATGAGAGTGCTTATTGTGACTATCATAGGGGGAAAGGGCACGATACAGAGAAATGTTTCAAATTAAAACATGTCATCCAAGATATGATTGAAGACAGTCGTCTAACCCAACCTCCTGGAGGCAAACCTCGCAACACTAAGAATCCTCTTGGAATTCTAGTGATCATGAATGAAGAATCCACCTTGGATTGCTCGCACCTTATCTCTCCATTTGAAGATGAAATTAACATGCTCGAAAATGCGGATAAGGCATTCGTCGAAAACAATGTTGACGTATCTCATCTAATCCAACCCATTTGCCATTTCACCGGGTTTTATGTCGGAACGGTCTACGTGGGTTTTTCCACACATCTCTCTCAAGCGAAGAACGAAGTTCTAATCGGAGATTTCGCTATTTAGTGTACTCCATACGTTCTTCGAGACAAGAATGAGGTTAACTAGGATGGAAACAGTAAAAAAGATAATATGTCTCACCAAAAATGCAATCGCGCCACGGGTTCAAGAAGAAATACCCAAATTCAACCGCGTCAAAAGGATGAGTGACTTCTCTACTTTCAAGAGCATTCCCAACAAAGTACCTTCCAAACAGGCCACCTCAGTGAAGTTCCAAAAGACTGAGGATGAGAAGTCAAAGGATGAAGAGATGAACCAGTTCATGAAAGAACAAAGACTCCAGCCCTGGTACATCTAGATACAGCGAGAGTTAGAAGAAGTTCGAGAAAGGTTAGCTGCACGGTATCCGGATTTCATCAGGAATTCCTCTGAACCCATAACCCTTAACGGCACAGACGAGTCGTCATCGGCATTCAGGGTTGGTGCTTGTAAGGACTTGATGGTAGGGTACATACTACCCAGATGTGAAAGGGACGCTACTTTTATCAGTAGTGCAACAAAGGTATGGCATCAGTGGTGGTTCAAGTCAGCAAGGATAATGACGAATTTGGATGAAGAAATGAAGAACAAGCTGAACACCTTCTGCATCATTGACGAGCGACTTTACTGCCCATAAGACTACTCAAGCTAGATTTGACGAATTCAAGTCATAGTTGGAGTCTGAGTCCGAGTCAGAGTCTAGCGAAGTTCTTAGAGAGTCTCCTCCTGCTGCCATCCTCCATCCCTTTATTTCTCCTAGCTTAACATCTAACGGTAGCAGCAGTTTGGGAAATGTCCCAGAAGCTATTCCTTTACTACCTCTGACTAGTGAACAGATGGCCTCTTTGTTTCAGCTGTTTTCAAAATTTAATATGAATAAATCTGATTCTACTTAATCCGTGTCTTTTTCTGAATGCAATTCTGTTTATGATGACAATGAGGATAATACGGACCCAGAATCAATTGAATTACCTCCCCATATAATCAAGGAAATACTACAAGAGGGGAAAGGGGCACTATTCATAGAAAACACTGAACCCATCAACGTAGGGACTGAACTAGAACCCCGAGAACTTAGGTTAGGGACAACCCTGAATACGAATGAGAGGGTTAGATTTGTAGACCTTCTACACAAGTTCAAAGACGTTTTCGCTTAGTCTTACAAAGACGTGCCAGGGATCGACAGGGATATCACAGAGCACCGAATTCCGATCAAGCCAGGTTATGATTGAGAATGTCGAGTAACGTGCCAGGGATCGACAGGGACGATTAAATAATATTAGCTGAGACGAATTAAATGTAATTCGTAATTGAATATAAACCGTTATATTTAATCAATGTATATAATATAAGCTTAAACGAATTAAAATGTTAATTCGTAATTAAACATAATATGTTATATTTAATTAGCAAATTATAAATATACGGATATTTATAGTTGACGTATATTATATTAGATGCTAATATAACCGAAAAAGGAAAGAAAAAAATAGTATTTTCTTCTCTTAATTTTTCGGTTAATAGGAGATAAAAATAAGGGAAAAAGATCTCCTATTATTCTCTTATGGTAACTAGGTCAAAACCCTAATAACAAGAGTAAAAAGAAGTGAGACTCCTCTTTCTACTACTTCTACCATAAAGCCGAATAGAGCAAGAGGAACAAAAGAAAAATTCAGATTTTTCTCACGAATTCTCTGTATCATTCATCATCACACAAAAGAAAAATTAGCAGTAACTTTTCTCTAAAATTCTAGCACAAGCAAGGCATATCTCGGAGCATCTTGGGTGCAATAATTAGGAGAATATCGATTTCGATATTGTTCATAGGCCAAATTTGCTAAGGACCAAAGGTTAATTCTAAATTCCTATAATTTTATATTATGCAATTCATTTATGACTCGTAATTCATATACTATAGTTTCGTTATAATCCGTAATTTAATGACGAAATATACCGATATTTCTCACAAGTGGTATCAGAGCCAAGGGCTACTAAATTATTTGATATGTTTTTATAATTGATGAAATAAAAGATTAGAATCTTTATTTTTTTGTTATTTTGATTTCTTCCGAGAAAAAAAAAAATCGTCTATACTGTTGATACGTATAAAAAAAAAAAATTTTTTGCCTTGTTTTTCACTTTGATGCATTATAATTGTTGTTTTAAATAGTTAAGACGATAACATGATGAATTTGTAGTTGTTTTGATTTAATAAGGATTAAATTAAAATATAAATGGAAATCGATTTGTATGTTCAACGCTATATATTTTCGGTATTCATTGTTTTATATATTTATTTTAAATTGTTAAATTGAATCATCTAGTTTGTATCGATGTTTAATAATGATTAGATGTTGATATTTTGTACCGATCTTGAAAATATTAGTAACATCAAATTTTTTTAAAGAAAAAAAAATATTCGGTTTTTTTTTTTTTTTATCGAAAGTTTTTTTCATTAGAATGATAATGTTTCGTTTATTGTTGTGAAGAAGTTCACAATAATTGGATACCCAATTATTTTAAAGAGGTTTAAAATAATGTTGTATTAATTCATTAAAGAATATGAATTAAAATTGGATTATGTTTGGTTGGGGTTATTGTGATTAATTAAGGAATTGCCACATAATTTTGATCATTTTAATAGGTGGTTTGGATAAATTACTCTTCATAATTACAGAATTATGTCTTGAATGATTAATTTATAGTTAATGCATTTTATCTTGTTGAATGAATGGTTGAATGGTTTTTATTTACGTATTTTTGCAATCGGTTGTAATTGGTATTACCTAGTGTGGCCTTAGTTGATCATGTTTTCGTAATGATGGAAACATGATCTTTGATGTAATTTTGAGATCTCTAATCTCCACTTTATTTTTCATTAAATTATGTTTTTAAATTAGAATGTAAATAGGTTTATATTTTGTAATTTATTAAATGTATTTTGAGAAGACTAAAGATGGAGATCGGATTGCTCACTCCCGCAACATGGACCAAAATGGTGTTGGAGCAAGTGTCCTCCACAATAGTGCATTTATATTATAAATCTCATTTTGGAATATTAGTGGGATGACTAGTATTTTGATACTCCACGTCAGTTGATTAACGTAAATCGATAACGGTCAGCTGACTAGAGTTAGACGTTATTGTCGTATGACGGCGGTAATCAACTGACCCCTTTCGGTCACACCTATAGGATGAGACCCAAACAAAAATCTAATTATTTGTATACGATACATATTAATTAGTACTTTATATATATATTTGATATATGTTTAGTTACGAGAGTTATTTATTGGAAATTGAGTTACGAACTCATTCCGGATAAGTTTATTAGTCAATTATACGATAATTAACTGAATAAATTTTACGTCTTATTTTAATACGATTAAATAAGATTTAATTTAATGATTAATAGTTAACTCATTAAATTAGTTGAGGTTATGCATATAATTTGAGGTAGAGGTGATTAGTTAATTATATTTACAAGGAGTTGTAAAATAAACTAACTAGGCATTATGGGACCCATTATATATTGATATAATGATAAAAATATCACTTAAAAGTTAAGTATATATTATTTATTAATTTGAGTCATGTAATTGTTATATGATCAAATTAACCCTTAATTATACAAGATAATTAAGCATATGATTATAAGTATTTGTGGGACAAATATCAAAAATAAAAATGGACCACATGACACTAGTGGGGGCCGAAATTTTGGTAGTGTATAACATGATGATTGTTGTTTCTTGTATTACACTACAACATGTGATCATGTCATGTTTATGACACATGATCATGGTCTTATTCACTACTACACTCAAAGTAATTGCATGTGATTATTTTAAGCAAATTAAGAAGCCTCTAAGGCTTGGATGGCCGGACCATGTGTCCTTTATATGGACAAAATTGTTGTTCATTTCACAACACAAGTTCATTCTTATTTGCATGCTTATCTCACTAAAAATCCTCATCTCTCTAAAACCTCTCAAACACTAATATTTCCTATTACTAGAGTAGTAATAAAATCTAATATTAGTTCATCTTATCACTTGTGTTTTCTAGTCAAAAACTAAGTGATTAGTTTGGGTTCTCTCTTGGGTGCATCTTAACGGAGGTCTTCTAATTTGAAGATTACAAGGAGGATCATCTATTTCTTTCTAGCACAAGAACAACAAGAAAGGTGTTTCTTGTTGTGCCCATATAACCGAAATTTCCCAATGTAAGGAAATTTCTTCTTACTTTTTATTATGCATTTTAATTTGCATGCATGTTACATAGATCTTTGTTAAACACTAAATTAACAAGTAATTTATTAACTAATTAGAGGAGTCTAATTAGGGTCTATGAACTTTCATGTGGTATCAGAGCTAGCTTGTAGCATGCATGTTGATTTTAAGCATTAAAAATCGGGTTATACGATAACTTGAGTAAAAATCGAAAATTTATGTTAAAAATGGTTTTCACGAAATTTTCTGATTTGCATGCTTACCTACTGACCTCAAAATGTTTGTGGTCAAATTTGGAGAATTTACGAATTATTTTGCTATTTATTATGATTTATGGCCTTTAATACCGAGTTAACATGCAGTTTTATGTTAAAAGTTAACTAAAAATAGTTTCATGTTGAATCTGGCCTCAAATTTTTAATATGTTCTCACATGCATGTTGTACATATTGTATGTAAATGTTCGTGACATTTCGTCATGTATTGCATGGTTATTGATTTTTATTGGATAAAAATCGATTTAAAGGAGTTATTTTGTTCTTAAAATTGAAACGTGACTTTCTGGAGTTGATAATGTTTTGTACATTTTATAATATTATTTATATCATCCTGGTAAAATTTTAAAATTTGTTTCATCATTTTACTATTTTAGTTGGTTTTTATTTGATAAAAACCGATTCTTATAAAGCTATTTGTTCATAAAATCATTTCAAATTTTTGGGCAAATGTTTTTTGTTCTTGAGGTTCCTGGAAGTGTTCCAGTATGTACAAATATTTTTGTTTCAATTTTAATGATTTTTCATTTTATTTTGGGTTTAATTCATAAAAGTTATGATTAAACCTCTTTAAATAGCAAATGCGATCAATTCAAACTAATTAAATACAAGTGAAATTAGTAGGGACTAATTTTAAGTTCTAAATCAGTTTAGATAATTAGTTTGAGCTTAAATACGATTTAAGTGTTGATTATTGATTTTTAGTAGATAAAATAGATAAAATTCGTAAAAACCGAGCTAGAATGAACATGACAAGTGTTGAGGGTGATTTTGGCATGATTTTACAGCATTTTTATTTATGTTGTTGAATGAATGAATGTCATTTATTTATTTTATTGCAAGTTGTACCTAGTATGGCCTAGATTATTTTTTATCGGTATTACCCGTAATGTAAGGGAATACCGATTTGGTTGTAATTTATTGCGATTTTGTATCGCCGTTTTGTAATAATTAATAATTTCATTTTATAGATCAAATGTATAATAGGAATTTGTTATGTATTCATTTGTATTTTTGTAATTATTTATTGTGAAGACGGTGATTCCCAAAGTCGGTGTTCCAAAAGACGGTGCCATATTGGAAAGCGTTTCATGAAGAGGCAAGGGACAAGGAGTTGGTTTTCGATTTTTAATCATCTAGTTAATTAGATTAGCTAGGTGGCCATACTAGGATTTAATTTGATTGCTTGCTTTATTTTTCCGCACATGCCAAAATCACCAACATGCGTTTTATTTATCGATTGTCAATTCAACGTTATTCAATATTCGCCGACTTAGTTCACTTATAGGGAATTAATAACTAAAATTGGCAAGACCTCTCACATAACTTAAAAAGGAATTGAGATTTAGCCTTACCAATTGAAGCACCTATGAATCCCGTGTTCATTAGGACAACCACAACGTGGACCTTTTTACCTTGGGTAAGTAGGGTGATACGATCACACGCCTAAATTGGGTTGGACTCAACAAGATAAGCGTTATCTTGGGACTAGGAGATGGGTTTAGTTGAAATCCGTCGACCGAGAGTTCGAGGAGTAGAATTAGTCAAAAGTTGACTTACCGTCTTTTACATAAAAGTTGCATAACATGTTCTTTTGTCTAAAATACGGGTCTCGGAATCGCTTATATAATTTCGTGAGGGGTCATTATATGAGTGACTTGTTTAAATTGGTTATACAAGTAAAATTGATTAAAACAATGAATGTTAATATTTCCTAATTTGGTTGTAGTTATTCATAATTCGCAATGGCAAACAATAACAACACCGTTCAACTAGGAAAAGACTCATGGCTAAGGTCCGTTATGGACAAATGCATCTTAAAAGACGATGGAACTAATTTCGTCGAGTGGGAGCAAATGATCAAGAGTGCGGCGTTATCGGATAACGTTTTGCGCTACTTGACCGAGGCACCTCCCAATGAACCCGGCCCAAGAGCCACTAATGCGGCCAAAGCCGCCTATGAGGAATACCTTAAGGTAGCAAACGATGTCAAGATGGTCTTGATTTGGTCGTTGTCCTCAAGCCTTAAGCAACAATACATCACCCTTGGAGCATATGAGATATTCTCTAGGGTGACGTTGGCTTTTTCTCAATCACCCGAGATTCGCCTATACAATGCTATGACTAGGCTTTTTGAAGCCAAGCTAGAGAGGGGCCAAAAGGTTGGTCCACATGTGCTTAAGATGGTGGAACATGTTGACACTCTAGATCGTCTAGGGGTCAAAATTCCTAAGAAGCTTGCGGTTGGCCGCATCCTTCACTCACTTCCTCCAAAGTTTGCCCAAACTAGGGCAAACTATACCATGCATGGCATGGATAAGAGCTTTCACGAGCTCCATGCTCTCCTTACCCAAGTCGAAAGGGATATGGAAGCAAGTGGGAGTGAGCAAAAGGATGTTCTTACAATGAGATTGAAGAACTTGAAGCTAGGGGTTCAAAAGGGGAAGGGACAAGCCAAGCCCAATTTAAGAAAAAGGAAAGGGGGAAAGGGCAAAGCTATTATGGAATAGCGATGCCAAGGCTAAGGGGGTAAGAAGCACGCCGCGAAGCCGGAATGTTTTATGTAAAGGCAAGGGAACATTGGAAACGCAATTGTTCCCAAGTATTGAAGGTAAGAAAGGACGGATGTGTGGACTACGTCAGGTTATAATCCTCTCTTCTCTCTATAGATTGATATTAAACTATGCTTGCACTTCCACTTGGGTATTGATGACGATGTGCGTTCACCTTGTAATTCATGCAGGGGCTGAAGAGTGCGAAGCACTAAGCCAAGGGTGATGATGTGGACCTACGAATGGAATGGAGCAAGAGTTGCCGACCGTCTCCGTAGGAACCTTATGTATTAACCTTAGCTAGTGGTCTTGAGTTGTATTTAAATAATTGTATTTTGTACCCTTCTTGACGAAAGCAGAACATTATCTCCATTTCCGTACGGAGGGTTTTTTCTTTTGTAATCAGAAAATGTTGTTCGTTTTCTTTTAATGATGTGTGTTATGGTAAAAGCCCTCTCTATTGGAGGCATTTGATGTTCTTGACTAAGGTAAGACATATATCCTATCGAAAGCAAGAAGCTTAAAATTAGGTTGAACCTAATCAATCATACCTTTGGCATTGTCATTTAGGTCATATAAACGAACGACGCATAAAGAGACTTGTTTCAACGAAACTTCTCAAACCATTTGATTACGAATCTTATGGTGAATGCGAATCTTGTCTTTTGGGCAAGATGACTCGTGCTCCTTTTACGGAAAAAGGGACACGAGCAAGTGAAGTATTAGGCCTTGTACATACCGACGTATGTGGCCCAATGACTCACCAAGCTAGAGGTGGTTACAAGTACTTCATTACTTTTACCGACGATTTAAGTAGATATGGATACGTCTACTTAATGAGGCATAAAAGTGAAGCTTTTGAAAAGTTCAAAGAATTTCAACATGAAGTGGAAAACCAATTGAATAAGAAGATAAAAACCCTACGATCCGATCGTGGTGGTGAATATCTAAATTATGAATTTGATTCACACCTAAAAGATTGTGGTATAGTATCACAATGGATTCCTCCTGGAACACCTCAATTAAATG
>JAIUZE010021896.1:0-27944 GCA_022085475.1 Heliosperma pusillum | reverse complement strand
ACGACGATATAAATATCCGATCCTAGTCTAAACCTGGCCCGACTATCGGAAGTTAAATCGTTTGTGTTTTTTCCCGGATTCGACATGCGATATTAAACGTTTCGCATCCAGACTCGGTCAATCATTGCGCGATGTACCCCAAATTCGGGGACATTCACGAAAGAGGCGGCAAAGAGATCAAGACCTAAGTAACAAGCGGTACGCTACATGCAAATAAAAACAACCTCGCAAGTACCACATTTGCCGGCGGGTCAATCAACGCATAGGGTTAAACTCCAAACACACAACGTCGGCAGTAGTATATTTATGCCCACGACTATGCAATAAGCAGTAGGTACTCTCCGTTATGACATTACAGCCCTTACGCGGAAAGGTAACCAAGGGACTGATGGGAGTACAAAGCTAAAGACAACATAGTGCTCAAACCAGTATCATTTGTAAAAACCGAATCAACAGGGGAACATACCAAAAACGTCACAAAACATGTGTGCATAACAAGCGAAAAGAAACTTACATATATCCAAAACATGAAATATGAAAGTCACTACTGTAAAATTATAAGATAACGAATAGTGCGAAATAATATGCCGAATTACGAGTTTTACAAGAATTTTATAAGAAAAATACAGCCGTGTTCCAGGCCGGTGTGGAGGGAGGCGGCCGGTACCCCGGCTCGGAGCACAACTACACACAAAAACCAAGTTTGGAAACTAACTAAAACAAGGGTCCACTTCAAACGGTCATAACTAGAGTTCTATATATGCAAATGCAGAAATTCCAAGTCGAGGTGATAGCTTATCCTCTTACGGTTCCAACGATAGGTCACAAGCCCAAAACAAGCAAGTAACGAAGGAGATATGATCATTCTACGAAAAAGGGTCGGTGTAGTGAATTCCCAGTCGGCCACTGGACCAGCAGCCGGTCCTTCGGCCAGGACTACATCCTACCCGAGAACAACATACACAAGTTCAATCATTTTCAATTCTCATAATTAACTTCTATCAACTATCAACAATCAATATTCATCATCAACAATCATCAACTAACAACATTCATCATCAATAACATGAATCCTAAGCTTTCTAATCGTATTCTAAATACGAATTCTAACATATAAAGCATGTAAAACACGTAAATGATATCGAGTAACCCTTCACCGTTTCCTTTACGCGTCTTTAATCGATTCTAAACCTTCCTAGTCTCCACCTACATACAATTAGATAATAAAAGACGAATATCATTCACCTTGAGAAAGACGGATAATTTAAAAAGCGAGAAAGACGGTAATTTTATTACCAATAGGGATAGAGGAAGGTAAGAGGGGAAGAATGAGACGAACTTACGTGAATTTAAGCAAAGAACGAAAGAGCTACGATGATTTCAAGATCGGAAAGTTTATGGAGGCAAGGGTTTTGATTTTTGCTTAAGGAAGAAGTAAGGGTTTTGGTTTGTGTTGAATGAAATAGATTAAGGGAGTATGAGATATTTATGGGGAAAAGTCAACAAAAGTCAAACTCGCCTTAAGACGGGATTCTCATGGAATCTCGCGGAAATTCCAAATACAAACTCGGAAATTCTAAATTCGACTCGGAACATAAAATTCTATATTAAAACTTAAATTTGCTGAAACGTATCCGTAAAATATTTTCACTAGAAAAATAGGGTACATTTCCGAGTGTTACACCAAGGAGCCTTACAAGGCCCCCCTTAGCACACGGGAGTGCTACTATCTCGGTTGCCCGAGGTAGTATATATCAATTCAAGCGATAAAGGAAATATAACTTTATTAATAAGTGTTTAAAAGTCAAATACATAATCTCAAAACAGATGACAAAGTATTAAAGAATAACTAATCAATGTTTAAGAATCCAAGACTGATAAGCGGATGCTAGACACGACATGGTAATCTCATCCTCATCCCAACACAGCGCTATAGATTACCTGTAATCACCTGCTCACCATTCCCCAAATGGATCACAACAGTTTTGGAAAACATAAACGGGGTAAGTTTTGCATATACCGACCAACGTACAAGATAAGCACATAGGAAAGAGAAACCGGAGGGTTACCGCAGCGGTTACCTAAGTAGACTCAGGTTACCATTTTTACTCTACAAAACCACGCACCTAGCCACATGCGTCGACATCCCCTCTCACCGCAGCGAGAGAACCCGGATCATTAATGTGCACATCCTCCGCGTGGCGGGATAACTACGAGGGCGAACTCGGGGTGTGATACGTCTCCCAACGGAATGACCAAATCATAGTAACCATTGTAACATAATAACCATCGTCAACAACCCCAAACCCGAACTCCATCAACACCATCATCAATCACATAACAAGAATCATAACATCTTATCACATCAATTAGTAATCCAAAACTGAGTAGGGAAACCCTACCTTACTGAAAATCCACAAATAGCACAAGTAATCAGAAGCGTTCTTCTATGAAGTCCCCCCCTAAACAATCAACAATCATATAATCAACACAAAGTTCATTCACTTTCCCCCAATTCAATTAGGGTTACTACAATAATCACAAGTGAATCATAAACAGGCATACTTATCAAGGTAATCAATCAAGGCAATGCAAACAATTGAATCCGGCACGAGATGATCAAAGGCTCCTTGAAGAATTAGAGAGAATTTGGAAGCTAGGGTTTGTAATTATGAAAGCGTAAAACTGATTATGAAACGAATTCTTCATAATAACCCTTTTATCATTCGTCCGATCTAACCCCGAAAATCGTCGTACTCGGTCGAGTGCCGATGTCACTCGGCCGAGTACGCGAGATCAGAACCACCCAAAAGACACCAGCCAATTTCACTCGGTCGAGTAGCCTATACTCGGCCGAGTACACTATGTACTCGGTCGAGTAAGCCCTACTCGGCCGAGCCTCCAACACATAGAAATACGGAGTATTAAAATCTTCCATCCTTAAGAACAAACTTTGTCCTCGAAGTTCACAACTCATACTCCTACCACACAAACACCCCTACCGACTACCACATACGACACAACACCACAACAACACATATGCTAAACATACGTCACAACAACACAAAGGCTAAACATATGTCACAACAACACATGACAACATAGACAATGACGCAAGGACTCTACCAATACCATATTAACTCAGAACAAAACCAACACCAAGTTTCCCTCAAACAAATAAGACCAATAAGAAAGTAAAAGTCTTACAAGACTAATACAGATTATTACAGGTACTACAAGATTCTAATAGAACTAAGGGTATACTCTGACGGAAATACAATATATGCTATGGTGGAACCACCGGATTTTGGTGGTACCAAACGATTATGGGGGAACTTAGAGGGGGTTACTGGGAGTACAAATATTATGTAAAAGATATTGTTAGAATTTGGATGAATGACTCAAGTGTTGTGAGTATGAGAGTGAGAGTGTGTTGGATTATGAATGCCTTGCTTCCCATTACTTTCCTCTATTTATAATGTGGTGAAAAATCCCTAATGACTCTTTGGGTCTTCCTCAGAGACCCGCTCTGCATGTCCGCTTTTTGTGGAGGCAGTTATTTGACCAGGTAAATATAGCTGTTGTAGTTGTTGTGTTAGTTGTATTTGATCTCCACCATTGATCTTTCTTTAATCTTGACCACATATCCCTACTTTGCTCTTAATCCATGTGATTTTCTCTTGCCCAATTAAACTACGCCACGTCATCAATCCATCTCTTATTAGATTACCCAGTTTTGCGCTGCCACATCTCACCATGCAAAAGGCATCTGATTTTTGCCCATAACAATTGTCCTAAATTTCTCTCCTTATTTTTTGCACCCCTAAATTCTGGTACTCTGATTTTGTTCATTCTGCTGGGTCATATCATGTTGTTCTGGCAAGTTGATTTCTGTGTCTCCATACTTCTACTAGTCGGTAGGTAAAGCCAGGTAGATGCTCAACAGATATCGCCTTGATGTAAGAGGTTTGCTTATGGACGCCGGGTTTAGCTGACGGATGTTGGGGTTCATCTTGAGATGCTGGTGGGCGCTGTAGTCCTTCTAGTAGATACTCTGAAGATATCGATCTAGATATAGGGGGATTCTGATGGAAGTTGGGTCCAGCTGGTAAATGTTGGGTTCCAACTAGTAGAAGTTGAGGAATAACCTCCTCCTGATTGTATTGTTCCGCCTCTGGTTGCCAAGGACGATTCTGGTGGTGAGAACCTCTGGAGGAACTGTCCTTAGTGTAGGTAATACCTGAAAAATGTTAGTGATAGAACATAGGTGTTCGTGAAAAATTTGGCTCGGTTGTGGTCTGCACCTACGGGGGTGCTGACATACTCCGTGTTAGAACCGTTCAGCTCTGCTTGTTTATGTTTTTGAAGTATTTAGTATGTATTTATCTTTTGTAGCGTTTTTGTATGATTGCCGCTTGTGGCGAGCATTTTTGGTCGTGCATGCACTGTACACTGTTTGTTGGCCGGCATTGTCAGTAGACGGTGGCTCTGGAGTCTATTGTCCTTATATAAGAACGCCACACTATGTGAAGGTGTCTGTGGTGGTAGTATAGGGGCTTGACTCTTTATTCGCCACGCGCACGCTGTTTGTACCTCTGGAAGAGGTTTCTACTAGTCTGGATATGGCAGACTGCCTTCCAAGGTCAGTTGGGCTCCTTCAGCAAGGAAAGAGGGCAGTGAAAAAGCCAAACAAATGTTTTGAATATTTTTGAAAGCATTTGCTAAGAAATACTCTTTTGAAAGTTTTTATTTCGAATTTGTTACGACGTAAAAAAATTCTTTGAGAAGGAAACTCTCGGTTTAAGAATAACTTTCAAAAACTGGAGATAAAGTGAAAGTGATGATTTAAGAAGAATTCAAAAATAGTGAAATAAAAAATTTATAGGAAACTTAAATTAAGGTAAAAAATTTGAGTAAACTACCTGTACCAATTAATTTAGTCGGCAGGTCATGTATGACCATATATCTGATTTTTCAAGTATTGTACTGCCAACTGGCGAATTGTTGGAGAGGGTCTTGCTCCCTGCATGACTTTCAGAGGCCCACTGTGGAGGGTATACAGAACAGCCTGGGACTCATGTTTGTCTTTCCCTTACTAAGGAGGAACTTGTTATATCATGAGCAGATTGTAAAATGTCATTGGTTCTTGCAGCTATACTGGCAGTACATTTGATTGAATTGCCCCCGGATTACGGATCAACACTCTGCTGAATATGCATAGAGCATGACCTGTTCTGCAAGAGGAGTGCCTTGATCTTCATGTATTTTCACTCGTCCTGCTGATATGGCAATCTTCTGGAAGAGTGACCTATTCTGCAGGAACAGTGACTTGTTCTGCTTCCATGGTAAGCGGTCCTGCAAACTGAGTGACACCCCTTGCTGACAGGATGACCACCTGATCGTCCTGTAAGATATTTTTTGCTAAGGTTGGCTATTGGCGTAGACATCGGTCCTCTGACGCTCAAGTTAGTAGTTATTCGAAGTAAAAAGAAGGTAATGAAATTATTAAGTTACAGTCTACCTCATGTGTACCATATATGTTTATGGATATGTGTTTTCTTGTAATCTAATCATTGTCATTGCCCTTACTTGCTTATCCTCAAAGGTATTGCATGGCTAACTCGTCAATTCTTTGTACAGGTCGGAGTCTGGGATTAAACCTGCACATATACTCTCGAGTAGGCTCATCATACCTTTGAATAACGCAATAGAGGTCGCTTGTCTGCTTCTCTGGCTTACGACTACTGGCGAACTTGTTGTTGAACGCATTGACTAAGTCCGCAAAAGATGTTAAGGATCTATTCGGCAGATTGACGAACCACTGCAGTGCTGCCCCTATTAAGGTGGACCCAAAGCCCTTGCACATGCATGACTCCTTCAGGGGTCATGTTGCTGTTACCACCATCATCTTCTGTTTGTACTGGTTGATGTGGTCTGAAGGGTCGTCGGTACCATCGTATAACGGCATTATGGGTGCTTTGAATCCTTTAGGAACGTTGATAAGTGATATGCCGTCCACAAAGGGGGAGTTTGTGTAACTCTGCGGGGCTGATCTTTCCAGAGGGCGCGACAGTTGTTCCACCTGTCCTCTTGTACTTGTAAAAGGGTTAGAAAAAAGCGGGACGAAGCCAAAGGGTTTACCTCGTGACGCTGCTCCTACATAGTGTTGTTGTACGGAGTAAGGTTGGTTGGCAAAGCTGCGGGACAGAGGGGTGGCATTAATGATGGACCTGCACTGCTCATGTGGTACCTGTTGACTGGTGGTACCTGTACTAGAGAAGGAGTTAGCCCCAAGAGAACAACTAAACAGAATGTTACCTGGGGTAGTTTGCATGTTGGTCAACGTGAGAGACTGATTAGGTGTTAGAGCTCCAAGTCTGACTGGTTCTGTGGAGCAACTTAGCGATAGACCCTTTGAAGTAAATCTGGTAACCGGCTCAGGGGGAATTCGCCATTCTCGTCCTCTACACACTGCTGAATCTGGGTGTGAGTAGGTTTCTGGAACTATCTCGTGGACATTCTGTAGGACCGACACTTGGTGAAGAGGTACCATGACTGCTATCCTTGCCTTCATATCCAGGCTGTCTTTCTGCAGGTTCTCTATGATTTTGTGCAGGGTGTTCATTTCCTACAGGATGACCTGCAGAGTATCTGAATTTGGTGGAGTTAGGCTTAGGTGCCTGAAGGTTCCTTCAGATGAGCTGCTTTGGATCTGCACTCATGTGCTGAACATCCCTGCTGGTTTACCCTCTTCCGGTACAATGTTGGGGGGTTTCTGGTGGACTCGTCATTCCTTCTATGACATATGCTGGAGGTACCATGGTGGCCAAGTCTGCAGATTTCTAGTAGGCACTCTGGTGGAGTACTGGCTTGACGATAGTTTGGCTATAGAAATCGATCACTTTGCCCCACGGTGGGCGCCAAATTGTTTAGGCCAAAAATTGACCAAACCTATTAAATTGTTTGTGGAGAGTCAAAATGATGTACTCTTTTTAACCTTGAAACGGGGGTTTATTTATATATGATTTGTTATAGAATACAAAGGTAAACTAAGTAAAAGTAATGACGAAAATAATAAAGAAAATAAAGTAATGAACAAGGACATACGAAAATGGTGACGTGGAAACCCAATGTGGGAAAACCCGCGGGGGGAGTCGGAATCCCGTCAAATATATGCACTAAAATGTGAAAGTACTTGCTCTGGGGTACAATGTACGCTCTGGCGGTACTACCAGATTCTGGCAAAACTAAAGGTATACTCTGACGGAAATGCAAGATATACTCTGGTGGAACCACCAGATTCTGGTGGTACCACAGAATTCTGGCGGAACTTAGAGGGGGTTACTTACTGGGAGTACAAATATTATGTAAAAGATATTGCTAGAATTTGGATGAATGACTCAAGTGTTATGAGTATGAGAGTGAGAGTGTGTTGGATTATGAATGCCTTGCTTCCCCTTGCCTTCCTCTATTTATAATGTGGTGAAGAAACCCTAACGGATCTTTGGGTCTTCTTCTGAGACCCGCTCTGCAGGTCCGCTTTTTGTGGAGGCAGTTATTTGACCAGGTAAATATAGTTATTGTTGTAGTTGTTGTGTTAGTTGTATTTGATCTCCACCGTTGATCTTGCTTTAATCTTGACCACATATCTCCACTTTTCTCCTAATCCATGTGCTTTGCTCTTGCCCAATCAAACTGCGCCACGCCATCAATCCATCTCTTATTAAATCACCCAGTCTTGCGCTGCCACATGTCACCATACAAAAGGCATCTGATTTTTGCCCATAACAATTTCCTTATTTAACTAAATGCATTTTGGAGGTAAAACCTTTGAGAGTTTTTATTTTCTTTGTAGTAAGGGGGATGAAAAGTGTTACTTTAATGAAAAATTTGTAGTTTAATGAAAAATGCTACTTTAATGAACAACAAAAATTTATTTTATAGCGGTTTATTTGGAGTATTAAAATAAATTATACTTTAATGAATAAATAATAATTTAATGGAAATAAGTTTTATATTTGTTTCCTTATTTAACTAAATGCATTTTGGAGTTAAAACTTTTGAGTATTTTTATTCTCTTAGTAGTAACGGGATTACACATCTAATTTTCTTTTAAAAAAAAGAAACAACAATAACAACGGTTATTTATAAAATAAACCGTTGCCATATCTTCTACAATGGTTATTCTTATACGTACCGTTGTTAATTACATGAAGAGATTATTTTTTTTGGCGCAAGTTGTGAAAAATAAGAGCAACCATTATTATTATAAAACCGTTGTCAATACTTAATAACAACAATTAGTATTATAAAACCGCTGTCAATAGATTTTCAGAAATACAAAAAATTAATTAAACCCCAAACAAAAACACAACTCATACACAAACACAAAAAATATCCCTTGCCGTCGACAGTTTCTCTCGCCGTCAAAACTCTCCTTGCCGTCGCTTTCAAAACACAAACTCTCCCCCGCCGTCAAAACTCTCTCTTTATCACGTATTATTTCTCTTTATGATATTGTACAAGCTTTTGGGATTTATGATGTTGATATCAAAGTCTCTGCATGTATACGTTTTTATTTTGGGCGGTTTGATGTTGCATGTATCAACATCAAATACTTCATGATTTTCATGATTTTAGTTAAACTATGTGTTTTAGATTGGAATTCTTGATGTTGTTCTTGTATGAACCAACTATTTTCATGATTTTAGTTAAACTGTGTCTTTTGGATTGCTCTTATATTAAACTGTGTGTTTTGGATTGCTTGCATCAAATACTTCAAAAAGGATTATTCTGGTTATTTTCTTACGACTACGTTTACTTCATTTGTTATAATCTGTGTAGTAATGTTGCTGCACTTATTTAATTTCTTAACTTGAGGGTATCATGGGTGAAAAGCAGAAAAAGAAATGATAATAAGAACGATCAGGAGGAAGATAAGCCTGGTGAGAGGGGAGTGACATGCGTCGATTTGATGTGTCAAACGATATTTACAACAAGACTAAGCACGGTGGCAAATCAAGGTCGGTCCACAGGGACGGTGAGTATTCGATTTGCTAAAGTCTAGACTAGCTATGTTCAAAGGGTGTCACGAAATAGAAGTGGATTTGAAACTAATCTAAGAACATTGAGTAAATGAAAATAAATAGGAAAGTAAGACTAAACTAAGATAATCAAATAACAAGCAATAAAATGAAAATCTAGGATCGGTGGGTTCAAATGGGTAACTTGGGTTCTAGTGAGTCGGGTTCATAGTTAATGGGTATTCAAACTTGGGCGCGGTGGATTGAGGCTCTCGATCTTACAATCCCTCCCATATGCCAAACCAAGCTAGCTCTCGCGTACACAAGGTCGATATACCAACAATATGCAAATCCTAACATATTCCGAGGCTTTCGATCTTACCGAAATGTATAAAAAACATGAATCATGCAAGTTTGTCTAGCAAGCATTTCATCAAACATGTGGTATGCGTAAGTTGGAAGAAAGACAATTAATCAACAAATCAACCCGACAAACAAAGATTAACCCTCACTAAAACCCATTATCCCCCACTAATCCTAAATTAATCACTACTCACTACTTAACATGAGGAATATGGAAGAATAAGATATAAAACCAAGATAAGACATAATGATAAGAAGGAAACAAAACATGTAATGAAATGACAAGATTAGCAAGTATATGAAAAGGGATAAAGAATATATACCAACTAATTAAGGCAAAAGATGAACAATAAAAGAGGAAATCTTGAATAAAAGAGAATACTTTGTCACCAATCTTTAAGTACAAAACCAAGAAATCCAATTACATGACTAGATCTAAAACTAATTAAAGAATAATTGAGGAAAGATTAAACTAATTAGGAGGACTAATCTAATCTAATCAAAATAATTTTGAGTCTAGGGTTTCGCATTCGTGCCCTCAAATTACACAAGAGGATCTATTTATAGGTTTACAAAATGGAGGAAAGATGGGCTTCGAATGACTAAGTGGGCTGAATGAGTCACGACCGTGAAAGGTGTCTCACAATAGTGACAAGGGTTTCACGACCGTGAGATGCAAGTCACGTTCGTGAGATATGTGGCAGTAGCAGGTCCAAAATTCCCAACTAAGTCACGACCGTGAAACATGTTTCACGACCGCGAGCTGAGTTTCACGATTGCGAGCTGTGTTTCACGACCGTGAGCTGTGTTGCCCAAAAAACACCATTCTTTGGAAGGAATTTCAGGACCGTGAGGTGTACTTCACGCCCGTGAAAGGTCTTTCCTCCTTGTTCCCTTGATATAACTTTGTCAACTTCTCTCGGTTTAGCTCGCCTTGACTCGAGATGACTCGAGTACGCCAAGTAAGGCTCCCATTGGTATGTGGGGTCTCCTAGGACATGCCGTGGGCCCTCAGTGTGATGTACCTTCTCTTTTGTCGATCAAATCTGGGTAGAACTCGCCCCAAATGACGGTTTATCTATAAAAATACGATAAAAGCGAGAAATATGCTAGAAGGAGGTAAAACACGTAGAAACGCTCTTAGGGAGCGTTAAAGGCAAGCAAATTAAGGAAAAAGGGGGTGGAAAAGTAGGATAAAATGACACTATATCAAATCTCCCCAAACCAAACCCTTACTCGCCCCGAGTAAGGATGAACAAAGTCACGACCCTTATTTAACTATGCTAAAAATCTAACCGATACAAGGCAATTAACGGGCCTTGCGCCGTCCCTTCAACTCAAAACAAGGTATCCATGAGGTAGGATACCTTCTTGCACGGCAAGTGGGGTCTTGCCAAAATCCCGATGCATTCTAATCAATAAAGCACACAAAACAAATAAGAATGCATCAACAAAAGTAAATAGCAACATGCCTCATCCATGTGCCGGGATTCATCCAAAATGGAAACGATTCAAGCATGCAAATCTCTATGTAGTTACTAGTTTTACAAAGAACTAAGCCTAAGAATATAGAGATGAATCACCTCCTCAATGTGTAAAATTAGTGTACTCGTTCACATTCACTACAATGCTTTGTCAAGGGTGATAAGGCAGAATGGAGAGCAAGATCCCCATGGCGTTAGAAGACACTGCAGGATCGGAATTCCGCCTCCCACCTAAGTGGGAGGAAGGGTCGTCCCCCCTTGGGCATGTAATGCAAATGTAATCATAAAAAATGTAAGGAAATGAGATGTTTGAGTTCTTATTTGATTTTTTTGTATTTTTTTGGAGTTTTTCTTTGTTTTAATTTCTAGCTTGACTTAGGTGCCTTTTGAGTGCAAGGTAGTCTAGCGAAAGGTGTGCGGCGGAGACCAACAATAGGCAAATCCTCGCCAAAGCGACATTGAGAGCGACCCCATATGTAGTGAGGGTACTCTAGAAGAACCTAGAAGTCTCCATATGCACTCCCTAAGTTAGGACTAAGGTAAAAATAATGCAAAATTTCAAGCTTTCTTTTTCAATTTGTTTGAACTCAATTTTCTTTGTATTTGTGATGAAAAAGATTTCCTTTTTGTAGAAGGTGATGAAGTGTGATGATTAGACAATTACACGGCCCCGAGAGTCACCTAGGAAAGCGTTCACCAAGGAATTATCACGCCATGGGGGTGGTCAAGATGGTAAATGCATGCCTTTGAAAAGGCTCTAGTAAACGGTGCGAAATTCACACTAAAAATACACATCAAAGGGTGTTTCAAAATCCATTTTAGTAGACAAAGTGCTAAGCAAAGAAAGTATCTACAAAGGCCTATCCAAGCTTGTCGAGTTTCCAAATTGGGCATTTCACAAAGTTTCCTAAATGCAACTATATGCCATGAGCTAGTACTAAGCAACATATATACAAAGCTAATGCAAATGCTCTAATAATTACGTGACAAACAATCTAATGTAACCTCCTAACAGCACATAAGTCACACAATCGCAAATTCCTCAAAATCTACACCGCAATCATCAACAAACTCCTCCAAAACTTCTCAAATGATAAGAAATAGAGAAAGAAATAAGAAGGGGAAGGAATAGGAGCGAACATACCATGGCGGTCTTCTTAATCCCTTCAATAAGTTTCTTAGCGATGTGTAGCGTGAAAGTCCTAGACCTCTAATTAGACTCCTCTAATTAGTTCATTAAATCACATTAACATAATGATTTAGGATCTAGTTATCGTGCATGCAAATATAAAAGCATAAACGAAAATATAATACGAAAACATCCTTACATTGGGAATATTCGGTTCAATATGGGCACAATAAGAAATCCTTCTTATTGTTCTTGAGCATGGATTTAGTGAATGATCTTCCATAAACCAACCTCCAAATTAAAAGGTCTCCTTCTAGTTGCACCCAAGAATCAACCCAAATAATCTTAACTTATTATTAACTAGATAATAAGTAAGAATTAATACTACTAATATTATTGTATTACTACACTAGTAATATGATATGAATATTAGTTTGCATGTGAGTTTAGAGAGATGTTGGAGGTTTTTAGAGAGAAGAATAAAATAAGCATAAAATGAAGTGTATGAAAATGAACAACAAATGCCCATTTTAAGGCATTATGGCCGGCACACACAAGCCCCAAAATAGGTGATTTCTTATTACTTTATTCACATGCATAATGGTAGTGTATGGGATTGTAGAATAATAATGATCATGTGTCATACATGTCATAATCATATGGTGGAGTGTTGAATTAGTAGAGAACAATCATCATTGATCTCTACTAGCAAAAATCCAGCCTCCACATGTGTAATGTGGTCTATTTTGATTTTTGATATTTGTCCCACAAATACTTATAATCATATGTTTAATTATCTTGTATAATTAATTGTTAATTTGATCATATAACAATTATATGACACAAATTAATAAACAATATGTACTTAACTTTTAAGTGATATTTTACCATTATATCAATATATAATGGATCCCACAATGCCCAGTTAATTTATTTTACAACTACTTGTAAATATAATTAACTAATTACCTCTACCTCAAAATATATGCATTACCTCAACTAATTTATTGAATTAACGATTAATTAAAAAATTAAATCTTATTTAATCGTATTAAAATAAGACGTAAAATTTATTCAGTCAGTTATCGTATAATTGACTAATAAACTTAAGTGGAATGAGTTCCTAACTCAATTACAAAATAAATAACTCTCGTAACTAAACGTACATATCAAATATATGTAATGCCCTAATTAAACTGTATCGTATACAAATAATTAATATTCTATTTGGGTCTCATCCTATAGGTGTGACCTAAAGGGATCAGTTGATCACCGCCATCATACGACAATAACGTCAAACTCTAGTCAACCGAGCGTTACCGATTTACGTTAATCAACTGACGTGGAGTATCAAAATATACTAATCATGCCACATATATTTCAAATGACATTTATTATATAAATGCACTATTGTGGAGGACACTTACTCCAACAATCTCACACTTGTCCGATACAAGTTGTGCATATAGCAACACTATTGCGGATGACTCCTACTCCAACAATATCTCCCACTTGTCTCGACAAGTTGTGTGTTACCGATTCTCTTGTCTCTTTTGTGTCACATCCTCCCACTTATTGCAAGGTGTCTTAAAGGTCGCACTTGCAATTGAAAATTATAAATAGAGTGGTTTTCTCGATCTGGGAGAGTAACTGTCGGACTGGAAAATCTACCAGAGATCTCTTCCGAGCGTGGCCACGCATTTCTAGTTACTACTCCTCGAGTGGCCCGAAGATGTTAATACCCACCGTGGGTGGACAATTTATGTTGACCCATCTTACACTGTATGATGCAGATCAGCATGACCTAGAAGATGTCCATCGGCCTCCTTTCACGGCACGACCTATGACAAAAACCAAAGTCAATCGGAGACTACTTCGACTTAGGTAAATGGTCGCCAGTCTAAAGAATCGACTCATAGGAATAAAATAGAAATCCCCGCCATGACCATGCTTCAACAATTTTGATAAGGGACTCTATTATGGCCACTGCCCGACAAAGTGTCTCAACAGTCTGTCTATGTAAACGACCAGTAATCTTTATGACCCCATGGTGATGAACCAACCATCGATCGACTTACAATGTAGTCACTTCGAGACGTCACTTCAAATGAATGACTAGGGACAAAACACTAAGTTCATCCTGTTCACTTGAATTGGGTTCAACCTTTCTTTCAACCAATTCGGATAAACAAAGTATTAAAATTTAGTCAAACTAAATAAGGAGTTTTAATGAAACTCTAACAGTGAATGCGATTATCAAATATCTGGAAAAATTGATACGCTATCAATAATTTCATATCTCATAATCTCTAGCAATTCAGGTACATATTTCAATCCCCATCGAAATGACATGACTATCATGTTCAGCCTGCAAAAGCATAGCTAATGGATTAGCAATACTTGCATCTTTCCCATCTTTCTGATTGCTATTTCTCTTTGTTTACGTAATCTCGTATTACATAAAACATTATGAGTACGTGTCTAGGTTTGAATCTAGACTTAGGACTCTTGGCCTAAAGGTAGCTACCACTGTTTTACCAGTATCATGGGATAGGATATAAAACTATAGGAACTACTTATAGTCCCTCCAATATTGTCGAATCCAAGCTACTTTCATATGCATCATCATATGATGCAATGTACTCCATTTCCGTTGTGAAATCCGCAATGATAAACTGCCTGGAACATTTCCATCGGATACATGACATTTATATTTGGAAATGTCACTCCTACTTGGAACCTTTCCAATAGTCCTTTCTGCTTGGTACTTTTCCAACAGATAAATCTTCTATAAAACACAGCCAGTTTGTGATTTCAAATCACTTTGATCAGTTTGGAAACAGAAGTTTGTGTAACTCCTTACACACAACTCACTGTAAACTCCAAACACATGGAACATATCTTTAGTCCTTCGCAAGTAATTAAGGATGTTCTTTATGGCTATCAAGAGACTCTCACTTGGATTTGATTGCAAATGATTCGTCATGTTCAAAGCATGCGAAAAGTCGGATTTAGTATACATCACAGCGTATATAATTGATCCCGCAGCGGAAGCAAAAGGAATCAATTATCATGTGTTCAACTTCCTTGAACTAGTCAAAGATCTTATCAATATAAGAATTTTGACTCAACGCTAATATCCTTTTAAATTTATCTCCATAAATCCAGATATCTAAGAGATGTATTCTATTTCTCCAAAAATCTTCCATCATCTAAAATGATCAATATGTCTCCACATATAAGACTGATGAAAACCATATTACTCCCACTAAACTTCATGTATTCAACATAATTCCACGAGATATCGAGAAATATTTTACAACATGATTGACACACTAATTCCAACTTTTTAGTGCTTACTTAAGACATCCTCTTAAGCTTGCAAAATTTAACTTAGGATAATTAGGATCTACGAACCCACAGGTGGATATAAAATATTCTACCTCTTCTAGAATTGTCTTCAAGAAGGTGGTTCTTGAGATCCAATTGTCATCATACTATTTTGAAATGTTGTAATCGCTAAGTGTATTCGAATGGATCAAAGAATTAAGGTTGGTGCAAAACTCTTTGCCTACCAAATTATCTTTGAAAACATTTTAATGTTCATCCATGCAAATTTCGATCTTAAAATCAATTTATATTGAAGAGGTCGTACTTCTTCAAGTAAAATTTACCAGGTCACATACCTGACCATCATGCATGGAGTCCATTTTGAATCGCATGACTCTAAGCCATAGCAAGAAGTTGGTTCTAGAAACAGTCTTGTATAAGTCACAGATTATAATTCATCACTATTAAGGAGTGATAAAATTCCACTGACCTCTTAGGTTCCGAAGAAACAACTACTAAACAAGCAATGAGGAAACTTTTTCCGGACCATATGCTCATTTTGTGGCTCTTGAAACATTTTCTCCCACTCTGTCTTATCAAGAAATAATCGGATTTTTATTGAAAGACAGCATCACGAGCCACAAATGTTTTGTTCTCGTGGTTAACGTAGGATTATTGAGCACTTGTTTCATATGGATAACTTACAAATTAGGTACGCTACCTATCTATATCGTATATGAAATAAAATCTGACTGTTGTAAATGTGCTTAGATATGGTGGGAAAAGAAATAGCAGACAAAATAATAAAATCCCAAAGTTAGTCAAGTGGCTCAGATTAACTTGACAAAGACAAAACCATATCGTATAAGGTTCTGTTTCTCTATTCAAAAACACCTTATCTCATAATGTGTGTTAGAGAAGTTAACTCGTGAAACTATTTCACAATACTTTTGGTGAAAATCAAAGTCAATACTTAGATATTTATAGTTACGATTTAGTCGTAAGTCCTTGTCTAATACCCTTGGTGATTAACTACTTCTCATTGAAGCTCTTTGAACTTTTCAAATATTTCTCTTAGCACCTCATTAAGTAGAATCAAACACGTACAATATCTACTTAAGTCGTCGGTAAATAAATAAAGTGAACTAGTCATTACCATCTCTGGTTGTGTTTGTTATTGGACCACACATATTCTTAAGTAATATGGTCAATAACTCACTAGTTCGATTTCCTTTTCAATAAAAAGGGCACGAATCATCTTGCCTTGAATACAAGATTCGCACACACCATAAGTGTAACACCCGCAAATGTACCCTATTTGTAATTTAAAAATATTATACGGATACTTTTTAGCGAAATTTAGTTTTAGTTTAGAATTAAATTTTCCGTGTCTAATTTAGAATTTCCGGGTTCGTATTTGGACTTTACGCGAGATTCCGATTAAGATACGTCTTAAGACGTTATGGGCTTTTTCCATAGACTTTTCCTCTTACTCCTTCATATACTCCCTCAAACCCTAACTCCTTCCTTCATTTCCACTTACTCTTTCTTCCTCATCAAACCACCAAAACCTAAACTCCATTTTTATCAAGCTTAGATTTGTCGCTACTCCTTCGTTTCTCGCTCAAATTTACTAAGGTTCGTCTTAATCTTTCCCTCTCATCGTCCTCTATCTTAATTGGTAATAAAATTACCGTCTTTCTCGCTTTTCAATTTATCCGTCTTTCTCAAAGGTGAATTATATTCATCTTTTGTCGTCTTTGTTTAGGTGGAGACTTTCTAGACCCCGACAAAGATTACTATCTAGTGGAGGAAGGCTTAGAAATCGTTTAAAGACGCATAAAGGTAACGGTGAAGGGTTACTCGATATCATTTACGTGTTTTATGTGTTTTCTATGTTAGTAAATCGTTTTTAGAATAAGGTTAGTAATCTTAGGAATTGTGTTGTTGATGATGGTTGTTGTTAATTGATAATTGATATGAGAATTGATGGTTTGTAATGATAGATGATGTTGTGTTAATGCTAAGTGAAATTGTGAAATTCATGTTTTCGTGCCCGAGATAGGACGCTGGCAGCGTCCATTGAAGCTGGCAGCGTCGTGGGGAGCTGGCAGCGTTGCCTGCTGCCAGTTTCCTAAGTCGACTGCAGTTTTCCTACACTGACCCCTTTTCGTAAAATGATCGTATCTACTTCGTTACTTGCTTGTGTTGGACTTGTGACATCCCGTTGGAACCGTAAGAGGATAAGATATCACCTCCATTTGTAATTTCTACATTTTCATGTCCAGAACTCTAGTTATGACCGTTTGAAGTGGACCCTTGTTTTAGTTGGTTTCCAAACAACGTTGTTTTGGAGAGGGGATCTATGTTTCTTATTTATGGTGCTTCATAAACTTGTTCTAATGCTTATGTATCATGTATTGACTCATTTTTATCATAGTTAAATTTATATAATTCCCTATTCTCATGTTTTGTGACGGTTTTTGGTATGTCCCACTTTGAGTCGGTTTTTACAAATGTTACGGTTTGAGCACTAATTTCCTTGTGCTTTGTACTCTCATTCCCTTGGCTACCTCCACGTTCGTAAGGCTGGAATGTCGGAACGGGGATGTATCCTTACTGCTTAATTGCATGTGTTAGTGGGCATACGACGACGTTGTTGGGAGGCGAACGCTTTGCGTTGATCGACCCGGCCGTCAAATGTTGTGTACTTCCGAGGTGGTGTTATTTGCATGTAGCGTACCGCTTGCTATGAGGCTTGTACTCTTTTCGCCTCTTTCGTGAATGTCGACCGAATTTGGGGTACTCTGCGTCAATGATTGACCGAGTCTTGGATGCGAAATGTCATCGCATGTCGAATCGGAAAATGATTTATTCCGAGAGTCTGGCCAGGTTTAGACTAGGACCGGATATTTATATCGTCGTGCTACCAGGAGGAAATTAGTCTACATATACGAAATGTCATCGTGTATGCGTTCAGGGAAATGCTTATCTAATGGATGCCTTTTAATCATTCTTTCCATGTACACGGTGCTAGTGCGTTTCATTTACCGTGAGAGATGTCGTCAATGTATTGGTACGTTTGAATGGGTGATTATATGATGGATTACTTATGATCTTCACATGACTTGGCATGGTTTGTTTGTCGAGTCTCAATCTTATAAAACTTATACCGCTAACGGTGAAATGCAAGCCCTAGTGAGTGTATTCGGTTGCCTAAGAGTGTCTTCCCCGTGTCTATCTATAGCATGATGGTTACGGTTTTGTACTCCATGTATCGATATCTTTATGCATTGAATTGCCTATCTATCCTTATCGTATTTCACATGTATATCTATATATGCATGCTTCTACTTTTGTATTTCCTTTTATGTACGTTTAATGTGATATGGCTGGGAGAACCCGGAGTTACTCCCCACTGATTGTGGCGTTCATGTTTTTCATGGATGAACAGGTTGCTTGCATGGATGGCTTTTTGCTTGTGGTATTTTCGGTTCGGGTGTGAGCTAGCGGGCGTTGTCCCTGGATGAAACACCTCTAGACGTTCATTAGCTAGATGCTAAATAACTTTGTCTTTTGTTAACATTTTGAGAGACTACTTCTCTTGTAGTATTTTATATTTGGTTTGTAATTACTGACATTCCTCGTATTTCTATCTTGCATGTATAAAAGTTTTTAAAATACCGTATTTTCCGCTTTATAAATCACATGCTTGTTATGTTTTATTTCCGCATGTGCGAGGATTGTCACAATAAGATTCAAAATCAAATGTTTTAGGGATACTAGTCAATACTAGGCTTTTAATGTGCTACATAGTCCAGAATCAAGATTAGACCCGAGTCACCAATTTTGAGCCTTTTACAATCTATATTACAAGTAATTTTTAGTTTTAGGTTAAGAAAATAATTACCTTTGATTGGTATGAAATAACCATTGACCGAGTATATGTATAAAAAGGAAACAACGCTTGTTCTATTCACAAAAGCGAAACACTTGTGTCGTACACTAAAGTGGATACTATATTCTTTATTTAGAGGTCGTGTACATAATAAGTTTTATTAAAGTATACTTCTAAATCCAAAACTAGATTGATCACATTATAACTTTTATATGTCTCTATAGAAATAAAAACTACAATAGTTCTATTTCCCTTGTAGGTCGACATTTAATCATGGCTAGTCGTCGCACGAATCATTATTATATGCATTGAATACATTGAGGAGAACCATAATAGGTATCTAATACCCAAAAATTGTATCTAGCAAAATAAATGTCGATCATATAGATATTATGGATGAAAATACTATTAGGTGTAGTACACCTAATTTCTCCAGAAAACTTGGGGCAGATTCTTTTCTAGTGTCTTACACTACAATAATAGAATCATTAAAAGTTGGGTTGGACACCTTTCTTGGGTTTTGACTTTGCTATTCAAAGTCGTCTTGCCTTTTGCCCTTGCCTTGTGGCAACATCGTGCCAACCTATTCTTGAACCTCGTCCTATTCTTAACAATTAAGACTAAAACATCCTTCTTAGAGCTCTCACTCACTTTCATGAATCTCTATATAGACAAATATATTAGAATTATAATGAAGACTATTCTTCATTTCATTCATGGTTTTACCTTAAAAAAGGATAAACCTTTCATTAAGTGACTAAGGTATTTGGTTATTCACGATTTCAAATAGTCGAGTAACCTAGTCGTCCCAACTGATTTGGCCTCTTTTGAGGTAAGACTCGATAAGGAGCATTATGACGACATACCAAAAATACAAATATTTTCTCTAGAGCAAAAATATTGATGTACCATTGTCATAAGACACTAGTACATAAATAGCTTTTGGCTACGGTTAAAAAGGACTTTTGGCTACGGTTTCTCAACCGTAGTAAACCAGAGCGTAGCCTTAGGTCAAGTACTTAAGGCTACGGTTCCTAACCGTGGCCTAAAGAGACTTTTGGCTACGGTTATATTTGGAAACCGTAGCCTAAAATAACTTTTGGCTACGGTTATTAAGGTTAAACCGTAGCCATAAGTTGATAAAAGGCTACGGTTCTCATTTAACAACCGTAGCCGTTTCTTAATTAAATTTTAAAAAAAATATATAATAATATTTTTTTCGTAAATGTATGTATAGCTTTTATTATGATAATAAATAATTACAAAGCAATGTTTAACCTACAATTACCTTTACATACCTTTACAAATCAACACCATTAACATACAACTGCTTTTACAAATCATGAAATCAACACCAATGGTGTGCTAAAACATCCAAGACGGAAAGCAACAGTGTGTTGATGTATAGGAAACTAAAATATCCAGGAAATGTGACGAGTGTTCCATAGCATATTTGAGCATGAAATGTATCAGCAATTGCACCTGGAATATCACAAGTGTTCAGTGTAAGCAAAAGTGGTACCCTGTATAAGATCATTTGTTAAGCCCTATAAGACCTTAAAATTAAAAACCAATGGTTGAAACAAGTCCACTCAAATCTGAAGGTTGGCATTATCACCGCAAACGTTCGAATTTACGAGTTATCGAGTACTCTATGGCAAGACTGGATCATTTAGCCCTTACAACGCCTTCTTAAGACTAACTGAGTATTTTTGAAGGGTTAAGGAAAAGCTTGAGCACTAGAGACAGCAAAAACTAAAATGTCTCGCTGATTTTACAATAGCATAGCAATAGTCATGCACTAACGTTGTCAGTGACCGAGGGATACGTACAGTCAAGTCCTTTAAACAGGTTCATTATCTAGAATATATAATAAAGTTGTGTTATGTAGAAAATATACCCATATTATTACTTACCTTGACAGAAAGTAAGAGTAATCTGTTGAATCAAGTGCTACAACTGTTGAGGCTAGTCCAGAACCGTTCTAAAATTTCTGATCAGCTTTCTACAATATGATGGTAGATATATATATATATATCAATAATGTATAATGATGTACTAAAAAAACGTAAAAATAGCTGATAATGTCAAGAAATCCACAAAGGAAAACAACAAAAGTATGATGAACAAATAAATGGGTGGCTAAGGAGTTTAAACGAAACCAGTAATTTAGAATTATTTGAAGAGGTATTAAATTGTGCAATCTAAAGTGATAAGTACTTCAATCATAATGCAAGGGTAGAAAACCAACCATGGCAAGTTGTTCAAACCACATGGTACTTCACTTCCTCAAAGCTATAGTTTCTTGTTTCATATCTCCTGCATGTTTATAGGTAAATATCAGATAAGAAAACAAGCTATTAGTCTCTAAGTTAGACATCCCAATATATTATAGGAGTAAAGAATGTGGGAATCAAAAGTAAAATATCAAATTGATTCTCACTCTAAGAAATGCAAAGACTAATCGGAGATTTTACGATATTGACTAGTACACAACCGAAGACAGTAAGACGCCATTGTCACTAACTTGAAGGTAATCAAATGACGCGGACCATACTGCATTCTTCTAGCCAACTTACTCAATAGCACATGTATTTTAGGAATTGTTTCAAAATTAAACATATACCTTTTGAAGATCGTAATGACCATATACTCAGGCTACAGTGGTTGAACCTCCTCCGCTGTTTGAATCTACTCCGCCGTAAAGGTAATAATTAGTTATCAGCTACAATTAGTGTGAACTAATATAATGTAATAATTAGTATGCTAGTGTCGAAGCTATTCGATGAAAAAACAAGAAACCTTTTGACATCAATGAGAGAATCTCCCTACCTGTCAACCACTAAAGAGGTTGATTGTCCGGGCAAAAATGAAGTAAGAACCTATCAAAAAATGGGTCATCACATCAACCAGGCTACACACTCATTAGCTGATGATAAGGTTATAAGAATGCCAAAACTAACCTCACTATGAATTCAAATAACATAAAACTAACCTTGCAAAATGTTCACACAAGCTAGAAGTCAATGGAGAGTTTAGTCATCACAATCAAGGACAATGTGGAAATTTTCAGTCAGTAATTAACATACAACTTCTAAATTGAGAACACTAACTCAACCCCTCACTCCAACCTTCAAAATTTTCTGTCTAGAGGTCAATTGACATTTTAGTCATCGCAATCAAGATCACAGTAAGAAAAAAAACAATAAACTACATCGCCATCAAAGTGTAATCCTAAACCTACCCTTTTACATAATTCAGTAAGTGCCTTCTCCAACCACTCTCAATGAAATGAAGAGTAACATAATGAAAACTGGTATAGTTTTCAACCACGTGAGTAATCGTCTAAGTTCGAGAATTGATTATTCTGTTGTACATTTTCTTATAATCAAAGTATCAACGGTTAGTAGAGAAGTGTAGTTAAATTTGTAAACAGTACATTCCTAGACTTAAAAGAATTGTCATTTAATCTATTTAATAGCCTAATCATTTACCAATTACAAGTGAGCTACCTTCAATTTCATTACATCAACAAAGAAAGTTAGGCCTTCCGTTAAAATCTATCATATCTTATAATCTCTATTCGAAAACAAAATAAAATAAGTGACTAGTAAACCAGACGTCAAACAATCCTTCACTAACCCCACTTCAGACATAAGCACATGAATTTGATAACTTTCCATAAAACCAGAGAGTAAAGCATATGTGTACATTGGTGCTCCATATGTTTCAAAAACCTAACCAACAATACTACTTGAAACTAGATTTGGAATTAAGTTGAACCTAGGTAGAGTAAAACTAAGATCACCTAAATACAATTATACAACTAACTTACACAATCAAGAATTTTAGATAAAAAAAGCTCAATATCACAAGAACCCTAAATCAAAAATTATCAATTGTACATTTTACAAACTGTTACTCCTTCAATCATAAACATAACCATCAATCTTATTGTTAATCTAATATGCATGGACAACCGGTGGGTGGGGTACACTTAAAAGATTAAATCGTATATGAATTATTAAAAAAATATATATATTTACCAGCACTGCCAAACGTCGAGTGGCGAGCCTAGGCCGAGAGATGATTGGTAAGTCTGGGTCGAGCCTCGTGTGGCGTGTGACCGCCGAGTGGTATGCAAGTTGGTGAGGTCGCGTTTTTCGTCGTTGAACGAAGGTCAGAGATAATGTTTTGTCTATGTCTTCCCTTATCATACAGAAGTACTCTGTAGTCCGTTTCATACTTCTGTGTTGTTTGTGGGCCTTAAGTTATTACTATAAAAGGCGACGGTTGCTAAAGAACCGTAGCCCTTGGCATGTAAAAAATACTTTTGGCTACGGTTTTATAAGTGAACCGTAGCCTATCGTTTTTTTCTATATATTTCGCTACGGGTTATTTTCAGCAACCGTAGCCTTTTGTAATAGGCTACGGTTATTTTCAACGACCGTAGTTTTTTCTACTTGCCTAATGTCATTTTTCTACTAGTGAGAAGACGTCGCTAAAAATCAAAACGTTTTTGACTAAGTGTGACTTATTTATATACTCTTCATAAGAGACATTTGCAATGGTGAATATGAGGATCAAAAGGAAAAAAATCATTTTGTCTTTAGCTATGGTAGTTTAAACGGAGATCACATTCAAAATGCTACCGTATAAAATAATGGAAACTCCTTTCCACGATTGAACGGATTTACAAGTTCGAAGAAGGATAAAATATTTGTCATTTGCGCGTATAAAACAAATATCAACGGAAAATAAACATTTATTGCTTATATATAATTTACTTGTAAAACAATTTTAACAAGTCAAGCATTTATATAATGACCCCTCACTAAATTATATAAATGATTCCAGGACCCATCTTTAGACAAAAAATAGTTATCGTATGCTACTTTTATCTAAAAATGGTAAGTCAATACTTGACTATTTCTACCCTTAGAACTTTTGGTTGACGGATTTCAACGAAATCCATCTCCTAGTACCAAGATAACGCTTATCTCGTTGAGTCCAATCCAATTTTAGCTTGTGATCGTATCACCCTACTTACCCGAGGTAAAAAGGGACCCACGAGCGTGGTAGCCCTAATGAACACGGGATTCATAGGTGTTACTAATTGATAAGGCTAATCTCAATTTTTTTAAAATATGTGAGAGAACTTGTCAATTTAGTCATTAATTCCCTATTAGTGAACTAAATCGGTGAATTTTGAATAACTTTGAATTGACAATCGATAAATAAAAATGCATGTTGGCGATTTTGGCATGAGCAGAAAAATAAAGCAAGCAAATAATAAATCCTAGTATGGCCACCTAGCTAATCTAATTAACTAGATGATTACAAAATCGGAAACCAACTCCTTGGCCCCTTGCCTCTTCATGGAACATACTTCAAAAAGGCACCGTCTTTTGGAACACCGACTTCGGGAATCTCCGTCTTCATAATAATTAATTACAAAAAGATACAAATAAAATTCCTATTATACATTTGATCTAGGAAATGAAATTAAATTATTACAAACGGCGATACGAGATCGCAAATAAAATTACAACCGAATCGGTATTCCCTTACATTACGGGTAATACCGATTAAAATAATCTAGGCCATACTAGGTACAACTTGCATTAAAAATTAAATAAATGACATTCATCCATTCAACAATAATAACATAAATAAAATGCTGTAAAATTCATCCAAAATCGCCCTTAGTACTAATCAAGATCTTTCTAGCTCGGTTTTATGGATTTTATCAATTTTTAACCATTAAAAATCAATAATCAACACTTAAATCGTATTTAAGCTCAAACTAATTATATAAACTAATTTAGAACTCAAAATTAGTCCTTACTAATTTTATTTATATTTAATTAGTTTGAATTGATCGTATTTGCTAAATATAGAGGTTTAATCATAACATTTATGAAATAAACCCAAAATAAAATATAAAACTCATAAAAATTTGAAACCAAAATTTTTTTACATTCTGGAACATTTCCAGATACTCTAAAAACCAGAAAAAGTTGCCCAAAAATTTTGAATTAATTTTATGAACAAATAGCTTTAAATTTATAGGTTTTATCAAATAAAAACCAATAAATATAGTAAAATAGTGAAAAAAATTACAAAATTTCACCAAGATGATATAAATCAGATTATAAAATGTACCAAAAATTTTCAAGACCAGAAAAGAACGTTTCAAGTTTATGAACATAAAAATCTCACTTTATTGACCTTTATCTCATAAAACTCAATAATCATGCAAAACTTAATTAAAAGTCACGAAACTGTACATACAGTATGTAAAACATGCATTTGAGATAATATAAAAAATTCATGGCCAGAATCAATATGCAACTAGTTTTAGTTAACTTTTAACATAAAACATGCATGTTAACATGATTTAAAGGCCATAAATCAAAATAAATAGCAAATCAATCCCTAAAATCACCAAATTTGACCAAAACCATTTTGAGGTCAGTAGGTATGCATGCAAATCAAAAATTTCGTGGAAACCAATTTTTAACACAAATTTTCAATTTTACCCAACTTATCGTATAACTCGATTTTAATGCTTAAATTCAACATGCATGTAACAACCTGGCTCTGATACCACATGAAAGTCCTAGACCTTTAATTAGACTTCTTTAATTATTTCATAAAATTACATTAACTTAATGATTTAGGATCTAGTTATCATGCTTGCAAATATAAAAGCATAAAAGAAAATATAAGACGAAAACATCCTTACATTGGGAATTTTCGGTTCAATATGGGCACAATAAGAACTCATTATTATTGTTCTTGAGCATGGAATTCGTGGATGATCCTCCATAAACCAACCTCCAAAGTAGAAGGTCTCCTTCTAGTTGCACCCAAGAATCAACCCAAATAATCTTAACTTATTATTAACTAGATAATAAGTAAGAAATAATACTACTAATATTATTGTATTACTACACTAGTAGTATGATATGAATATTAGTTTGCGTGTTAGTTTAGAGAGATGTTGGAGGTTTTTAAAGAGAAGAAGAAAATAAGCATAAAATGAAGTGTATGAAAATGAACAACAAATGCCCATTTTAAGGCACTATGGCCTGCACACACAAGCCCCAAAATGGGTGATTTTCTTCTTATTTTATTCACATGCATATTGGTAGTGTATGAGATTGTAGAATAATAATGATTATGTGTCATACATGTCATAATCATATGCTGGAGTGTTGAATTAGTAGAGAACAATGTGGTCTATTTTGATTTTTGACATTTGTACCACAAATACTTATAATCATATGTTTAATTATCTTGTATAATTAAGTGTTAATTTGATCATATAACAATTATATGACACAAATTAATAAACAATATGTACTTAACTTTTAAGTGATATTTACCATTATATCAATATATAATGGATCCCACAATGCCCAGCTAATTTATTTTACAACTACTTGTAAATATAATTAACTAATTACCTCTACCTCAAAATATATGCATTACCTCAACTAATTTATTGAATTAACGATTAATTACTAAATTAAATCTTATTTAATCGTATTAAAATAAGACGTAAAATTTATTCAGTCAGTTATCGTATAATTGACTAATAAACTTAAGTGGAATGAGTTCCTAACTCAATTTCCAATAAATACCTCTCGTAACTAAACGTACATATCAAATATATGTAATGCCCTAATTAAACTGTATCATATACAAATAACTAGTATTCCATTTGGGTCTCATCCTATAGGTGTGACCTAAAGGGATCAGTTGATCACCGCCGTCATACGACAATAACGTCAAACTCTAGTCAGCCGAGCGTTACCGATTTACGTTAATCAACTGACGTGGAGTATCAAAATATACTAATCATGCCACGTATATTCCAAATCAGATTTATTATATAATTGCACTATTGTGGAGGACACTTACTCCAACATAGCGGACCTATGTATGGAGGTTAGAAGAAAACAATGCAAATATATACACAAACTAAGATATATACGAGCTAATTTTTAGGATTTTTCAAACATTTTCAATTTTTTTTTTGGATTTTTGAATGATTTTAAATGCAAAATAAAGACATGTTTTTGGATTTTTTTTCAAATATTTCAAACTAAGAAGATAGTTTCCCATACCCCACATAGGAACATACATTATCCCCAATGTATGAAATGAGATTATTGAAAGTAAAGAAAGACATGTTTTTGGAGTTTTTGAATGATTTCTAAAAGGAAAAGAACATGTTTTTGTGTTTTTTAAATATTTTGAAAAATAAAAGCTTGTTTTTGGATTTTTGATTTTTGAGAAATATTATCAAAATGTACAAAATATACAACAAGGTTAGTTATGCAAATGAACTACTACTATGTGAAATGCATGAACTAATAAATATGATTAATACTAAATGCAAAGTGATGTATTACAAGTAATGCATGATCTATGTGAATGCAAGCTAAACTAAATGTGTCATTTTGGAGTCTCGTTGTGGCGGTAAAGGCTAAGACACCAGCCCCTAATAGGGGTACCGACCACAGAAAAGTCTAAACATGACACCTAATATGCAACTAAGTGAGGTACAATCTTAACCTTCGCAAACCATTCGAGGCATAGCCACTAAGACTCAAAGGAGAATTAAGATAAAAAGAACTAAGATGCAATGCAAAGGTAAGTGAAAGAGTATATACAAACGGTGGTTATGGTGAGGACTCCACCAAACT